>FLMG01001584.1:11649-43012 GCA_900088475.1 Hyphochytrium catenoides
TACTAACAACATCATCAGGAGCGGAGGAGGAGCCGGTGCGGTGCTGCCGCTGGTCCATCTTGAGGCTTCATCCAGAAGAAGGGCCAGGACTTGGCCGGAAGTAGTCAAAAATTGAGATTCGGGCGTTACAACAAAATACAAGGTAGCTAAGTACAAGTACAAGTAGGCCTTTTACTTGGGTACAAGTACAAGAACCAAGTACAATAAGGTTAGTCCACCAGACGTTATCCTGCAGTACTAGCAGTACAGATAGTAAAGAAACAAGGAAGGGAGGAGGGTCGGTAGTCGTGCGTCGGGGTTGCTACCTCGAAGAAACAGTGGTGCCCCCGGTCTTCAACAGAAGTGAGAGCAGCATTGACCAGGAACGGAAGGCCTTGTATTAGGACCGTCATTATTGATAGTACCTTCTAAGAGATTCACACCTGAGTTTCTCTAAGAAAGCAAAAGAGCAACAAAGCCCTTGTTCTATACCCATTGACCACAAGAAGAAGATTTACCAGAATAATAACTTTACTCAAACGGAAAAAGGTCGTAGGTGTGAAGTAGCTGCTTTGCTTTATCATTGAGAATCCAGCTCTCGACCTTCTTCTGGAGGTGGGTGCAGCATCTTCTCCTGGACGAAGTGGCCATCCAATCGGAGATAGC
The DNA here is from genome assembly GCA_900088475.1 of Hyphochytrium catenoides. Lineage (NCBI taxonomy): Eukaryota > Hyphochytriomycetes > Hyphochytriales > Hyphochytriaceae > Hyphochytrium > Hyphochytrium catenoides. The sequence continues at coordinate 12,295 of FLMG01001584.1, forward strand.
TACTGGAGCGAGCTCCTTCCAACACCTCTGGTCCGACGGAGATACTCTCAACCGCCGCCCTACATATAATTGCCTAACTAATGACACCGCCAGCAAAAGTGTTTTCATGATCCGCTGCAATGGCGTTCTTCTTCAACCATGCCTATCGGCCACCAAAACGCCCCTCGCCTTATTACTTGACACCTCTGCTAGTCAGTAGTATCTGATGATAGCTCTCTTGAATCCCGAGCACGTTTTCCTTCAGCACGCATCATTGATCTAGGTTTATCGTTGATAGAGGTCCAATTTAATGATGGCTGTAACGTCATTTACGGTCATCGGGCTTCCACTTGGTGCTTGCAAAATGACTGCATCTTCCCACCTGCGACTTTGAATAGACCTCGTTACCGCTACGATAGGAGTTAAAAAGGTGGTGCGCTACCATTGGTAGCTGGTGGCAAACTGGCTTGATAATGGATGCTGAGAGGGAGAAAGAAACCCGGTGCACCATTACACCATTACTATCAGACGCTCTTTGCAATTGGACAATGTACAAGGTTATACAGTGTGCTTGTGGTAGTAGTTTGGTGGCCAGAAAGGAAAGTATGGAGTCCTCAGCCTCTACATAATGATCACATCATCAAAAGGAGTGAGGCAGTCCAACCCAAGAGCCAAAAAGCTGTAACCCCCCTCCCCCAAAAGATTGCGATACTTACAATGAAATAAACTATTCGAATTTTGCAGCTAACCTACAATGTCGATAAAAGGAATCTAAAGATAACATTGTTTCCTTGCAACTTTCACAAAAGAAAGATTATCATCATTGATAACTAAATCTGGTAGTTTTGCGCCTCCGTCTGTCGCGATGCTCATGGCGCTGCTGGTTATAATCTCACTGATACCCAACTCTTTGCTGAAGACCAAACAGGAATTTGGATTCGCCCTGATGTCCCAAGCTGTAGACCTGTACAGGCTCCGTCAGGAGTGGAGCAAGAGATTCAGTGAAGCTTAATCAGTGCCTCACAGCTCTTTACTGTCTACAGTTCTCCAGCAACACTGGTGACGCAGAGATCCCGAAGGCTAACACAGACAGTGGCGGCGGCATTATATCTACCAGCCATAGGAGATCGTTTTGTCTATTCTGCCCAGCGGAATCGTGTATCTCCCTGGGAACTAGACGTGCCTAACCCAGAGGCTTATCTCCCATCATCGTTCCCGATGGCGTTGATGGGTTACAAATCCTATTGAGGTCACAGTGTCCTCACGCATAGAGGTGTAGAGCGTAATTTTCTACTGTCCTATGGCTGGGCAAATTTCTCCAGCGGATGATGGGGGGTCAAGCGTGAAGGTGGTTGTCAGAGTGCGACCGCTGCTCGGCCACGAAAAGGTTGAGCGTTGTCGGGAGTGCCTTTCTGTGGTTGAGGGGGAGCCGCAAATCGTCATCGGCGTTGACAGGTCAGTTATTTCGTCCTTGTGTTTCCACTTAACCGATGTACTCAGCCAAAAGGACCCTGGGTGGCCCCCTTAGTCTTCTCTTGACTACCACTCCTTTAGTGCTCAATCCAACTTGTGGGAAGACGGCTAACGAAGTAATATTACTATAGGTCGTTCACCTTTGACTATGTCTTTTCCAAATATGCCCAACAAGCGGACTTCTGGACCCCAGTGGCTCCTCTCGTGGAGGCGGCCTTCCAAGGCTATAATGCTACCATCTTTGCCTACGGACAGACAGGATCGGGGAAGACCTTTACAATGGGAAGTGGAAGCAACCTGGCTGTGCTAGAGGAGGATAGAGGCATTATTCCTAGGGTCATCGCCAACATGTTTGATCAGGTAAGACTATTTTCACATTAGACTCGAGAGCTTTGACATCGTACTCTGGCCACATGGTTACTTCAGTTGGCCCACTTTGACGGCTCTTCTTTCGTATGTCGTTAGATTGAGAGGAAGACGAAGGAAGTGGCCGGTTATAGCTACGAATTCAAGGTCCGCTTCTTAGAGATATATGGAGAAGAGATTCGTGATCTCTTGGACCCTCTGTCCGGCCGCGTCGATGACAGCAAAGTAGTTCTCAGAGAGGGAGAGAATGGAGAGGTAACCCTTCCTTGGCCTATCGAGTATCTTCACTTTATCTTGTTCCTTTGTACGCGAACCACAGTGTACAAATATCTCTCACTTTTGACGAGGCTCAAGACTCCTTTCTGTGCCTAGGCTTTATTCCATAGCTACTCCATTGCAATACCCTGATATGTCACACAAACTTGAAACCTAGGTCTTGGTCGTGGGCGCCAAAGAGGAGAGCATTCAGGGAGCCGAAGAGTTCATGAGATTATTGGAGAAAGGAACCCTTTGCAGGACTACGGGCAGTACCCTGATGAATGCGTCCTCCAGTCGGTCCCATGCCATTCTGACAGTTGTGCTGAAGCAGGAGATACCAGCTCAGGACCAAGGTCAATGAACGCCCACTTGTAGTCATGTCCTATCCTGGTGTTCCTCTCGTTGGCAGTCGCGGCCTTGTTTGCTATTGTCGCCATTGCAATTGTCGCCATTGCAAACGAGAGCACCCTCCTCTATCCTACTTAGCTACTGTCCATACTATCAGCTCTCTCTGCTGGTTTTTGAGTGCAATGTGGCTCATCTTATGCAACTTGGCACTAGACAAGGAGATAAGAACGAGTAGCTTCAACTTCGTGGACCTGGCGGGCTCTGAACGGCAAAAACGTACACAAGCGGAGGGACAGCGGCTGAAGGAAGGGATCGAGATTAACAAGGGACTTTTGGCGCTAGGAAACGTCATCAGCGCATTAGGGGATGACAAAAAGCGAGGACGAGTCCACGTCCCCTACAGAGACTCAAAGCTGACAAGAATGCTGCAGGTAGGAGACGAGCAGGCCCCAAAGGGACAGAGTTTAGTACAATGATTTCCTTGGAAAAGTAGTCCATGACGCTAGGACATGCCACATTGATCGTCTCCGATTCATAGGACTCGCTAGGGGGAAATAGCCGGACGCTTATGATTACCTGTGTTAGTCCTGCTGATGTCAACTTTGAAGAAACTTTGAATGCTTTGAAGTACGCTAATAGAGCCCGAAACATCCGAAACAAGCCGGTGGTAAATAGAGACTCAGGAGGACTAGTCATAGAGCTTAAGCGACAGGTACGCCATATCAACACAGATCAAGCCACACGTAAGCATTGTGTTTAGCAAAGAGAGTGTGACTCTGCGGTGTATCCTCGACAGATCCAACTACTCCAAAGCGAGCTACTGACACTAAAAGGCATGGATGCGAGTGAGGGCTCGTCTCTTATGGCGCAACTGGAGAGACAGGCAGACCCTTCGAAAGGCGCGGCTTCAATAGTTGACTCAGTAGTCACCAAGCTGCGGGCAGAACAAGCAGAAAAAGAGGTTATAGGCTCTATAGCTCTCGACCTAGCTATGGTATACTAAAGATCGCCTTCTCTTGTTTTCAGGTGCAACGTCTTACGAATGAACTTCGCCAGCTGCGATCGCAAGCGTCACAGTACTCAGAGTTGCTTATATTAGCCCAGGCAGAGAGAGATTTTTATAAAATCAAACTGGACGATACAGCCAAACCCGATTCCTCTTCGTCCAACTCCTTTTCAGTGATGCCGAGTTCTCCGATAGAGCCAAGTAGTCTCTCTGTTGACACTGCTCCTTCACTCTCCGGGATGGACAAGCAGTCTCTCACAACTTCCAATGACCCAGGTGCTAAGAATTCTGCCTTTCTACATGATTTGATGCCTTCTGAAGCCAAAGTGCTATTACACAGGGGCCTCCGAGCTAGAGGAGAATGAAGGCAGGGGGGTCGAACAGAAGGAAAAAGAGAAGCTGGAAATGACAGGAATAATAGCGGACTATCTCCGTACTATCGCCGACCTCAAGGAAAAGCTGCGCGCTGCAGACAGCCGAAGGGAGGAAGTGATGCTCGAATCACATTACGGGGGCCGTTACCTGAACCCAAAAGCCCAAGAGGTACTCATCTCCTTCGGTGGATGCTCATCTTAGGGCACATCCTCGCTGGACTCACTTCTTATACCCTATAGTCTTTTCTCTCTCGTATACTTTGAGGGGTCCGTCGTCGTATTAAGCTTGAACCTGATTACATCTCCGCAGGAGCCAGAAATATCCAATAATCTCTTGGAAGAAGAGCTCTCTAATAACTCCTTGGACAATTCTGAGGAAATAGGATGGAAATCTTTGCCACAGACAAGTGCCCTACCGTCGGAAGGAGGAGGACTACTTTCGGCCGGGAATGAGGAAGCTGTAGAGGATGATCTTGTTACCCCGAGGCGTCTACACTCTGAGGAAGAGCCTGTCGCTCTCTTTAGAGAGGAAGGTGTTCAAGAGGAAGAAGAAGTAGAGAAACAGAGGGTGTTTCAGCACCGCCAACGTCAACTGGGCGCATCTGTCATGGACCTAAGCCGAGGAATAGCTCTGAAGGAGGAACTCGTCCAAGAACTGGAGAAGAGGACACAGAAGCAGTTAGATTTGATGAAAGACTTCTACGAACAAAAGCTGGCTCAGATGAATGAGGAAGTAGGTTTGTTTAGGGTAGAGATAGACCCTTGTTTGTCCATTCGGCTTATGGTTTTGCACAGTCCTAATTGTTCCCTTGTCCTGAAGGTTATTAGAGCTACTCAGGACCGTGAGAAGCTTCTCAGAGAGCTTCAGGCACTTGAACACCGAAGTGAGGCCGACAAGAAGACCGGGAACTATGAGCAACTGCAAAAAAAATTGAAAGATAAGGACAGTGAGCTCGTGGAACTCAAGAAAAGACAAAAGGAGCTCGAGAAAGTAATCCTAGCATTTATAAGTTCTCAGTCTCACCATCCACATGCTTTTTCTCTTTATGCTCTATTCTAGCCTGGTCGTACTAAATGTCGCTTGTTACGCTATCCCCTTCCCTGCCAGTACACAGTTGTGTGTTCTAGGTCATGAGAGCTCTGTTAATCCTCAGACACGACTAACCCGATGCACTCTAATGAACTTCCTTCTCCCCCTCCCCTTCTTCTCCTTACACCATCCCCATTTCGCGGCAATCAGTATTCTCGAATGAAGCAGAAGTCTGAGATTCAGATGCGCCAACTGTACACTGAAATCAGTAATATGAAGAAACAGAGAGTGGAGCTCCTCAAGAAGATGGACAAAGAGAAGAAGGCATATCAACAACAGGCAGCAGAGAGAAGAAAAGAGATCGTTGACCTTCGGAGGGACAAGCAAAATTTCCAAAATAAAGTCCGGCAACTGGGTAAGCAGTTAATCGTAGATCCATCACGAGCGCTCCCCTCTCAGAAACTGAGTTTGGCTTCTTGGACATGAGTTCAAGGATCTTTCCCTCTTCTGGGTTGAGAATAGACCACAGAATCCAGCCCATTGACTTCTGCTAGGCTATTCGCTGACATTCGACCTACGCGCACTATTCATCTATGCAGGCGGCCAGCTAGAAGCTCAAGACCGCGTCCTCCGCCGGCGTATTGAGGAGGTCACGGCTGCAAATAAGCGGCTACGGCAGCAGTTTAGCAGCGCAATCACGAGAGAGGAGATGAAGAAGAAGAAATGGCTCGATCAGCAAGTGAAAAAGCTTGCGGAAAGACAAAGAAGGGCCGAACAATTGGAGCAAGAGTTGACCAAAAGAGAGGCCATAATCAACAAAATGGAAGATCTACATGCGAAGCGGAAGAAGGTGGGCGGCCTCCGTCTTTCACTATGACGTTAACGATCGTTCATCCGAGGGGTTCAGCCGATGCTTCTACGATGATGTCTCTGCCCATGAGCTGGCTGACATAAATTCTTTTGCCTCACGTCTTCCCTCAGCTGCAAGATGATGTAGCGCAAGCTGCATCAATCCGAGATGTTTTGACAAGCTCGGTATCCGGCCCTAAATTTCTTAGCTCTGAAGAGGAATGCGCACTGCACGAGATAGAGGAGAGGATTGAGACTTGCCAAGAGCAGGTGTGAACCCTATTAAATTGGATATCTTCTCACCCGCTTACGGCATCCAATGTTCTTCATAACCCTCACCCTGACAGCTTAAGTATAAGGAGGAGAAGATATCCGAGATGGCGAAAGACGTTGAAGACCACGATCTGTCTGATTCTTCTTCAGCATCCCCTTTGCAAAGAATCTCGACATCTTCTCTTCCTGAAACTCGAGTCCTCCTTCGGCTACTCTTCGATATGCTGGTGCATGGAAAAGCATCTGAGGCTCAGCAACAAGAAGCACTCGCCTCTTGGAAGCAGAAGGAGGAAGATAGCCGCACTAAGTTGGAGCAGGCACAAGATCAAATTCAACAGCTGAAAATGCAGGTAGGATCCCGTATGCCTTGCTTGTGACCCTGTCCGACATGATGAGAAGGCTCCTTGTCGGCCTTTTGTAGATATGGCTTTCAATTTGTAGGACCACCACGATGTAAAAGTGTTTTCAAGCTTTCCATGCTTCGCTGTTTTCATATGCATTCCTCCTCACAACTTATCTCATATTACACTCCCTGTACTCGTCTCGCAGTACGACCAGCGCCTGACAGTGCTTCAGAAGGAACAAGAGGAGAGACTTAACTTCTATATGACATTCTACAGCGCACAGCAAGGTCACCAAGAGTCGGCAGCGGGTATATCTACAACAGAAGGTAGGTGAAAAAATGAACAGCGCATGGATTCCAAGTAGCTCGGGAGATTGCTACCGTGTTGTGAATTGAGTGGCATAATAATTCCGATCAGCGCTTCAATGGAGAAAGCAGTAAAGGTCTTATGGGGGTAGGGGAAGATTCGGCTACTGACGAACGGGCATGCTAAGATAGATGATAACGAAGTTCCAAGCCCCAGCTAACTTCAATTTCAAGCCCAAGCTAACTTCAACCTTTTCGCAGCCCCACAGCCAAACATTGTTGCTCAAATAGCGGAGGAGAGAATTTCTCTAGTCCAGGAAAGAAATAAACAACTAGAAGCTGCTCAAGCAGAGCATGTACAACGAATGAAGGAAGTCATGGAGGAGAAACGTAGGCAAGGGAAGGTGAATGAGGAGCTCCAAGCCAAGATTGAGAGCCTTCAGAAAGAAGTGGCACAGGTATCTGTGAACATAAACTTATTGTAGAGCTATGCTTTTCTTACGCCTGGGTCCTATCTACTCGATAGATGAAGGAGCGGCTAGCAGATAAGGACATTGTACCCCCAGCACCTACGCGTCTTACTGTTCACACTAATGGCAGATCCTCGCCACGCAGGTCTATGAATCGGGAGGCAAGTATACTTGGTTTGAAACCTCTCTGCAAAGGCTGATCTATACATTCCGTCGCTGTCGATTCTCTGGCGCTTCGCAAGCTGGCACCTACCTATCCCTGTCATGATTCTACGTTTGTGTTCTCAAGCTGGCATCAACCTTTTGTTTCTGAGAATTGTTATCCTGTAGGGCTCCCCAAACCCCTCCGGGTATACCACACCTCCTGCCACGCATAACCCGATATCCCCTCCACACCACCATCGTCAGCGGACAGACCACCTTCCACCCGCTCCTCAGCGGAGAATGTCCGTCACCACATCTTCAGAAGATTCACCTGTACTCACAGTTGACAGAGCGAATCTCGGTTCCCCGGCGATGGAGTCCACAGCGAGGAGCCGCTCGGCGCCAAAGCACTTTGGCCATCGCACAGAAAGCGCTAACTTCACTACTGACGATGAAGACGATGATAATCTTCATTATGGTGCCCAGGAAACTGACTATGGTGACAGGGAAAGGGATAGAGAGCGCGAGAGAGCGGAAGACAGCGAAGGAGGCAGTGAGGCAGGCGCAGGACTAAGGCTTGGGTCGGAAGCTTCTTCCATCTTTGACAGACTGGCCAATCCAAAGAATTTTACCGGAATGCACAAACAGCGAGCCCTGGAGACTCAGAAGAAAAGAGATGAGATGAAGGAGTTGCTTGAAAAGGCCCGGCAGCGGAGGAGAGTTCGAGATCGGAGCGACGGTTTGCTGTCTCCAGGCGATGGAGGAAGCATGACAAGGGGAAGTAGAATTCCGGAGCCCGGATGGAAAAGGAACAGCAGGTACTTACTGTCAAACTTCTATACTGAGGTTCGACTTGTGTTGAGGCTAATGGATTAATTGGTACATGCTATTACTCTATCGCGCAACAGCCAGTCTGCAGTGGATGACATAGAAGGAGGCGATGTAGCACTAGGAGCCAGAGAAGGAGCGGAGGGAGAACCCCCCTCTATGGAACAAGATGCAACCAATGAGATGAAGGATGTCTACACGAGACTAGCGCTGCAGAAGACTGTGTCAGCTGAGAACAGGATTAAGGCTAACGAGGAGCAAAAGCACTTTCCCAAAGGGGACGTCGGAAGGATCATTGGGTGGGATCCGGTAAAGCGCAAACGTCTCATCCTACCTCCAATCCCTTATTATTGGTCATCCTCTAGTCTTATCACACACCGCATCGGGGAGTTTAGATCCTCTGGCAAGTTTGCCTCTCTGATGATAGTGTTCTGCAGTCGGGGAAGCCCATAGGATGGGACAGCACGCGACCTTCAACTAGCCTCAGCAAGCTCAGGGTCTCCAAACCTGCCTTCTACGTTCCTATCGGACCACTTTCTCGTCGTCCAGGGTCAGAGCAAGGAGGTACGACTCTACATCCCTGCATGATCCACTACTCTACTGCTGCTTATGACAATGCTACATAGATAACTCAGATGCTGAACGCTTGGATAAACGAAGCGATAACCCGGACACAGAAAGAAGTGGCCCGTCCTCCATCAGCTCGCCTGAAAGACCTCACCCGGTAAACATAACTGCAGTCCCCATTTCGCCTTTGTCAATCAATCCTTGGTGTCTTTCATATATCTGAAGGCCATGCTCTGTTCCTAACCCGCCATCTTGGCAGCGGAACTCTCATAGAAGAAGCTTGAGTCATAATGACGCTCCGAACGTGGATGAAATGTTCAACCCCGTGGATTATAATGCTAGGGAGCTTCTAGGCAAGTCATGTGAGGCGTATGCGATCTTCCAAGCTGCTTAACCTTATATTGGTAATCCTTAGGTGGTAAGCTGGCCCCAGAACAGGCCACTCTTTCTGGAGATGACAAGAAGGGCGAGATAGAGATGTTGGAAGCTCTTCCCACACCAGTCCCTCTCTCTGACCTGGAGGTGATTGTACCGGTTGTTGCGGAGCCAGAGTACACTCCGAGGACAGAGTAGCCCCTAGTCCTCCCTCAGTGTTTAGTGAGAGCTGCCTCCAGCTGCAAAAGAACCAAAGCGGTGTGGTGTAATACTATTGATGCTACATACATAATGGTACCATAGCCAAATTCTTCCTCCTTGGCTGAGCTGTCAGCGCAAATTTGGCAATTGTGGATGGAAGCCTGGTCTGGTTGAGCGTTTGACTCTGTAGTTTTCTTGACCCTCAGCAGCACTCCATATTGAGCTGATCGCTAGGACTACCAAAGGGTATGGCCGACACCAAACGCTAGGCAGCCCGGATCCTCTAAAGTTACCCTGCGAAGCTGATCCCGTTTCTATTCTGTTCATAGAGTCCAGCCTGCAGCATCACTTGGGAGGTGAAGTCAGCGAAGCGCGGGTCAAGCAGCGCCCGCTCTAGTCCTTTCGCTCTATCCGGAGCGGAGTCCACCTAATAGAGTCTCATGTCAGACCATATAGTCCATATATCTTACGACGAGAGATATGAAGCGCACATGGGAAAGAACTGCTATACATGAAGCAGAGTGCAATTGAAGACCAGGTGATTGAACTGGAAGCGAAGGAGGAAAAGAGAAGAAAACTGATGCAAAGACCTCTATGAGAAGCCGCTGTAGGACAGGATCGCGAAGTGCCGCTCTCAAACCCTCAGATTGAGCCACCCTCTGTTTATGTTCTTCCGTAATCTTCCAACTCTGCTCTTCTTCGTCTTCTTCTTCACCAACTGGAGCAGTCCGTTGCTCCTCTATTTTATCCTCCTCTTTGGGGGCACTTTTGCAGGTCCCATCTTCTGCTTTCTTATGCTTTTGGAAGCAGGGCACAGAACAATATCGGACTCTGCATTTAGGGCATTTATACTTCGGCACAGCTGCCAGGCAGATCGCGCAAAGACCACTGCCTTTGCCTGTCAGAGTTTGGTCTGCCATACCCCTAGCGGTTGCTACCACATCGAGAGGCTGGATGAGGCTTAAAGTCTGGGCCGATATGAAGAGAGGGAGCGAAAGAGTGACTGCACCCTCACAGTAGGGCACCGAACCTTTGAGACCTGAAGTCAATCTTCTAGCTTCTGACGAACAGGGACGCTAGGACGAGAACCTCCCTATTGGTGTGCGACTTACGCAGCCTTACCATGTGGAGACGTGACAGCTGACAAGACGAAAGCGTGGCCTGCACTCGTGACCAAGCAGAGATGATGAAAGGAAAGAAGAAAGAATTAGAAGAGTTAGATCTCAACGATCCCATGCCGACGAGCGGATGGACGTAATCTGAGAAGAGCTGGTGAAGCTGCGCAGCTCTGGGAAGGAACTCTGGAAAACAAGAGAATCAGAATCCGCGAGTGAAACGGCAAGTTGGTTGGCTGTCAGCTGAAGTTTTGTGAAGGTTTCATCTCGGTAGGATTGTTTCACTCCAACATAACTCGTAAGTGACTTATCATAACAGTACGTGAATTTCTTTCCCTGGTCCAATTATTCCGTGAAACCTTGGAAGGAGAAGAGAGATGTAGTAGAGTGTCGCTTGGGAAAAATTTTTGTACGAACTGCTCAAGGAAATGTCAACGCTGGTCGCCGTTGTTTCTCTTTTGCAGCGCCAGACGCGGGCAGGGGAATAGCCGATGAGGCCGCCGTGTCTTTCTCCATGTCATTCATTGGAAGAGTACTAGCAAAGGAATCTTTAGTTCTATAGTTTGCCTGTCAGCGAGCCATCAGTACCTCGTGGTGGGTGGTAGGGCTAAGACACATGAACACTGTCAGAGAGGAGAAGTGGGACGAGAAGGGCAACGTGCAGGATCCATCTTTAGCTGATGATGACTCTGTGCACCTTTATATGTATGTTGAAGTCGTCTTATTATTAGGTCATAAATAGTGGATAAAGCAAGAGCTCTTTTCCTGGTCACGATAAGCGGGAACCCCTATGTCAGACGCAAGAGTTCCCCTAGTCATTAACCATTTCCCACACGCTTCCGACCCTCGACTCCAGTAAAAGCCAGGATCGTCGTGGTGCATATACTTCCCAAACAGCTAGCGGGCAAAGCACTTTCCCCATGCGTGCTTTGGTCTCCCTAACACTCAAAATCGCGGTTGTCTCACCTATGCGTTTCCTTGTAAGCCTCATAGGAAGTAGTAATGGCCGAGAAGAGAGCCTGAGAAAGCTGCAGCTCCTCCACCTCGGCACCCGACAACTTATCAGGGTGTAGATTTCTGACAGCTTTCATGAACGCACGCCGAATGTCTGAGGGAGAAGGAGACGCAGGAAGTTCTAGTGGCTCCATAGCGCGGGGATAAACCTAAGGAAAGAGAATATAACCGCGTTAGAAAAGGATGTGGAGTACTAGGTACTTGAAAAGCATCGTATGAGAAAGGCACAGGCGTCACAGTCTTTGCTCCCAGAACAACCCATAATCCCTAACAAACCCGATGCCGTAGCAAGGGACAGATACAAAGGATGCCGTAGCAAGGGACAGATACAAAGGAACGGAAGAGGTGACCGACAAGAAATCACCGTGGGGAGAAGAGGAGAAGCGGCAATACTGAAACATAGTCAGCAGACCTGATGTAGCGTGAGCAACATCTGCTGCAAGTCTTTGCCTTTGACCCATTGGTAAACAAATTTGTTCGCTGCTGCGGCCGCTGCCTCTGCTCTATTAGCTGCTTCCTTGGATCTCTGCTCCTCCGCCTCTCTTTGCTTAAGGCGATCCTACGCCAACATGCAACTTACTGAACAAGGAGCGTAGATACTCCCTTGTGGATGCAGCGATTCATATGACAAGAGTTTGGGGCTGAGGTTCAGAATTTCAACGGCAAGCGGAGGTAGAAACCATTGATAGTTGAAATTACGAGGAAGAGAGAGTGAGAACTATAGAACAGTTACCTGCTGCCTTTTCTGAGTCTCTCTCTGCTGGGCCAGGATCCTCTCTTCAATCTTCTCCAATATGGCCTCTGCAGGCTTCTCCCATCGGGTGACGCGAGTGAGCTTATGGTAGTAATACTTCTCTCCATTCTCAGTAGTGACCTAGTAATGGACGCAGATACCACGTTCGTAGGCATTATATGGTAAGCTTATGAGATAAGCGCTAATTAGAGACGACATAGAGGCCCACAAGAGGATAAGTAATAGCAATTTGGAGCAAAAGGACTCACCGATGGCAGATCTACTTTTGTGAAGCAGAATAGTGCCCAACAGTTAGCAAAATAGCATACAAGAACAAGAGCAAGGTAGTGGATCCTTCAGACGAACGGGAGACGACGAACAACATACAAAGCGGCGTACAAGAAGCCTGAATGGCGTAGCCTACAGGGAGGCGCCCTACCTCTATCCACCCTCCTCTGATCTCTGGCCCTCCTTGTCCCCCGTCAGGGGCCCTAACAGGCGAAAGCTTTGTGTCCCCCTTCTCATCTCCCTCCTGTCCGCCACGTAATGGCTCTGCGTCTCCCATCGAACGTCCATCCCTGTTCGAAGTTGCCTTCGGCTCACCTGGCCAAGAGGTCTGGCCAGACGAAGGGGGAATTGAAGACTCGGAAGCAGAGTATGCAGGAGCAGAGGAATGACTAGACACTGTCTCTTCCTCATTGCCTTGTGTTGGGGGAGAGGCCATGTTCACGTTCGCTCTAGAACGGACAAACTCAAAACGGCTTCCTTTGCCCTTCTGCCGACCTAGAGCTTGCTTTCTCTGGAGTACTTCCTTCTTCCCAAGCCGATCTAGTTCCGCGTACTCCTGCTCAGCAATCGTTAGGAAGCAATCTCAGCGGACAAAGGAATCGAGATAGACGAGAAATTTTATATATCGAGATAAGGCGGAAATAAAGAAGAATAGAAGAGGTAATAAAGTGGTCCAATATTAGAAAGGAAGAGCAAGAGGGAAGAATAGACATATACGCTAATAGGAGCCCTCAGCAACATCAGTCTTACCTCCAGCATCTTGAGATATTCAAGGTCGATGGAAGGAGCAGCACCTTTTCCCTTGTCTCTGGCCTCTTTCTCGAGCCTTTCTACCTCCCGCTGTCGCTGAGCCTCATTGTAGGCATTCATTTGTTCAAAACGATTTCTGGCGGGTGCCACTGTCGTCTCCCTTCCCTTGTGTTTCGTTCCCTTATCATCCTTCTCCGCTCCTACAGGCACCTTTCCGATAAGCCCACCACCCGAATCTCCGCCTGTGTCCAGCACAGGGGATGACTTAGTTCTCCTGCCTATGCCGGGGCTAGTGCTTGAGTAGAGCTTGGCTTCAAGCTCCTTGCCGTGCCGGCTGGCGTTAAGCTTGATAGTGTCTTCCTCTTCTCTTGGCAACGCCTTCCTTTCTTGGACACCGACATCCCCAACACCAGGTATAGTAGGCGCCGCACCAAACAGGAAGTCGAAGTCACCTTCTAATCCTCTTCTGTCCCTGAAAAGCATAGAGTCAGATGGAGAGCCTTCCGGCTGTACTTCAATTTCATCTGGCTTTGCTTTTCCCTCAAGCGCCAGGCCCTTGCGAGAAGCTGGCCTCTTCTTCTTCTGTTTTTCTTTCTCATCCTCGGCAGAGGGCTTCTCGGAGGATGAAGCAGAGACACGATTAGGTCCTGGAGAGTGAGACCGTGACTCTTTAACGGTTCGAGGAGGATCAGGAGGGGGCGTGGGAGTGAGACCTAAAGTTTTCCTCTCCCCTTCAGTCTTTCTGCTTACTTCTTTGATGGAAGCAAGTGTATCCTTCGGTACTCTGCCGCTGTCAGGACCAAATAGGGATGGCACGGGATCTTCACTATCACTATGTATCTTGTCTCCTTCGTCTGGATTTTCTTCGTCATCAGTTGATTGGAAGAACTCTGAGGTCCGCCTTGGGGTCCCTTCACGAGGGCGAAGACTCCTTCCTGGGGATCGGACCGAGGCAGCCTGGAAACTTCTACTCTTCTCCCTTCCTTTAAAGGATGATGCTAAGCTGGAGCCAGACGATACATTTGCTTCTTCTGTTTCTCTTGACTTTCTCCTTTTTCTGGCAAATGAGAAGATCTTCTTCCACTTGCTCTGGTCAGGGACTTGTCGTTCGTGAGGAATAGTTGGGCGAGAGAGATTGGAATGAACCAAGTCTCCTCCGTCGCTCTCCTTTCCCGTCCATACTTCCCTTTCAATCCCAGGGGAAGCCGGCTGGAGGGATTCAGCATCTTCACCATCACTGAACGAATACCAAGATGAAGAGCGCCTCAGTCGACAGACAGAGATGATTGCTACGATAAGTTAAAGACGGAGTATTGGCCGCAACAGGATTTTGATGACTCTGCAACAGGAAATCAACTACTTACCTAAGCGGTGGCAAGTGGTAGTGGGAAGTAGAAAAGAAAGTCCTACTTTCTTCTACCGTTCTCTCTTCAAGCTGTTGGTTAAGCTCCTCCCACACCCTTCGGCGGCGCCTACTCAGCGTCACCTGGGCCTTAGCCAGGACTAATGCGGTAGACTGTTAATAGGTAAGAGAAGAGGGAAAGTGAGGGTAATAATAATATAAGAACGATCAAGGGCGGTATACACGAGGCGCAACGCGACCCTAATGGAACTATTGCGAATGAAGAGATGACCGCTTGGACTACTAAGACAAGGATTGCTAGCTTGCACTGATATTCGAGTTATTACGCACTGATTTGCCCGTAACGCCAGGTATTGCGATGGGTCTTTCTTTCTGTCTCAACATCCGGGCCTCAAAGCACCAACATCGTTCCGTGATAACTCCACGGTACCTTAAGCTGCCGATGTCGGAGAGAGGATGTTATCTCCCAGTCCTTGAGTAGCTTCTCCAACCCACTGGTTCTCAAGCTAGCGTCAGTCTTCGTTATACGCCCGCTGGCAGGGAGTGCAGATGGCACCACCTAGACAGCCGTAGTCATCAAACCAAAGTAAAAGACAGTGTCAACAGCAAGCAGTGCGAGGACGGCTCATAGGGTACGAAGTGGAACATGATGTGGGTATATGAAATATAGAAAGTCTTGGCACGTACATGGTGGACTTGGAAGAGGAGAGTGTCTGCGACAATAGCTTCCAGCGACTAGGCAGTCCAAGGCGTAACGGTATACGAGAGAGACGCCGGGCCCCCACAAAGGTGGAGGCAGGCACGGAATAGGATAAAGAAGAAAGGGACAGACCAGATGGTTAGTGACAAAATGGAGGCAGAGGAGCCATGGCCCATCCGGGACACAACACCCCAAAGCAACAATAAAGAAATGGTCCACAAATAACATGGCGAGGATTGTTTAATTTAGAGAGAATCCTTTGCTGGAGGGAGCTCCTCGCCTATAGCTTCCTCTTTCTCTTACCTTGGATGAATGCTCAAGTAGAGAGCTTTGTTTGATGGCGCTGCCCGCAAAGAGGGAGGAGATGGCAGCAGAGGATGAGAGGTTCTTTTTCCTCTCGTAGCGGGAATATAGCTTAAGCTGCTGCTGGAAACGGACAAACTCCGAAGATTGGTCCCGAAGGGCTTTGGCCTGCGAGTAGGTGATCGACGCCAGATAATCAGGGCACAGGACACTCGCTTCAACAAGAATTGGAGACCCTTTATAATACAGAATCCATGTTTCTTCACCCGCTCGCCTTACTATCGTGAATCGTGGCTTTGCCAAAGTTTGGATCATTTACCAGCAGGCTTGTCTTCTTAGCAGTGCCAAGTAGAGTCTTCTCAATCAGTGGTAACTCCTCCTTGACGAGCAGCCGTAGAGCGTCTTCCCCTCTCTTGATGGCGAGAGTTGCTCTTGCATGCGTCAGGGTGAAAGGAAGTTGCTCTTCACTCTCTCTGAGATTATTGAACGAGTGAGAGGATGAAAGCACTGCTCTGCCTTCTTCGGCCTCCGGTGATGATAAGGGTAGAAGCCATGGGCTATTACTCTGCGTGTCACCTTGTAGGCTTGGATTTACCTACCGTTGTAGCAGTATACGCATGCGTTTTGAGAGAAAACCAAAGTTACGGTAGACGATGCTGTTTCCAAGCCCTCTTCTCCCTCATTTATAATAACCTCACTGATCGGGCAGAGCTCCTACACTCTTATTTGTGTTTGTACTATGGTCCCCTGTGTCTTTCACCCTTATGACCATCATCACCATCACCCTTCTTTCCCATTGCGTTGTATTCTACAGGTTGCAACTTGCCTGCTTTATGACAAATTCGTTGTAGGGCATGGTCAGAAAAGCTTTAAGATCCTTGGAAGCAATGAAGTTACTGTGCGAGCAGAGAAACTGAAGCCACATCTGCAAGATGCCGCAGCGACTTGGAGGAGAGGGGGAATGAAGAGAATCCCCTCCTGCTGAGGAAGAGGGTGTCCCTCCTCCACCTCCTCCTCCCTTCTTGACGGAGCGAGAGCCTTCCTATCAAAAAGAGGAATTGAAAGTACAGGAGTCAATAACGATTACGTAATGCTACTCAGTCTATGACGCGGTCCTTGGATGTGCGGAGGTGCGCAAGACTTACATGTTTCGGAAGCGTAGGGACACAAGCCTGAGGAAAGGTTGCTACCAGTCTGGCATACAACCATCTGTCGAGGAAGAGGCAAGTTTACCGGTGAAAAGGCAGGATTACGAGTCAAGGCAAGATAACGGGTGAAAAGCTAATGAGGATAAGTCAGCGATACCACGCTCCTTACATTCAACTAACCTACCCAAACTGCTATCAAGACAGGAGGTAAAGGGAGTAGATTTCCTACCTGAAGTCATTGTAACGTCTTTCCACCACAGCAAGTGGGTCACGAGCCAGCGTGCCCGCCGCTTTCTCGAACGTTGAGATAGAAAATAGAGGAGCAGAGGTAGACGAAGATGAAGAGAGAGGGAGAGAACCCGATGACTTCGAAGATGAATGCAGAACCTCAGTAACCTGAATATGGCAGTAAAGTTCCCACATAAAGACACTGCGTTGCCTGGAAGCGGCAGAGGAGGCAGAATTCGTCTCCTCGGCGCCTAGTAAAGGTTTATCGGCCGAAAGATAAGAAGGAAGACTTCAGTGGGCGGTAGTGAAGCTTCAAAAGCCTAGACGCGTAATTTTCCTTGCAGTGACTCATCGCCCCTCTTCTGCCTGTGACTTAACGTACGACGTTTCCCTGGGTCCTGTCTCCGCCGACGACCTATTAAATATTCTCTCGCTACTTTCCATACGTATTTCCTTCCTTGTCTTCCTTCAGCTAACCCCTATACATACCTTTCAAGAGATCGGAGTCTGGTGTTAACGAGGAGGTTTCGCCATCTGCGCCCAAATCGTACGAGCTGGAGGCCTCTTTTCCCTCAACCGAGCGGTTGTCAAGCAATTGGTCCTTTGTGAAGTTCTCGTCTCTACAGAGCTCTTCTTCTATTTCCTCTTCTTTGCTTGCTTTTTCTCTCAAAGATTCCACTTCTTCCTCCGGCTGCAGCCTATCTATACTCCTTGTACTCAGTGAGAGCTCTGGCACCGGATGGGCGGGGCTAGCAGTCGCTTCAGCATCATCAAAGGGTTTGCTTAGCCCTAGAACTCAGTAGATGGTAAGTCGACTCAAGCCACATTTGGTACTTTAACTAGAAGTGTGAAAGATAAGTTACGTCCATCAAAGCCGGAATGGTGATGCCATAAGGGACGAGAGTTAGGAGGTTGCAAGCACCGGCACTGTCCTGACGAGCGGGGTATGATCTACTACCCAGAACCTCTGCTTTGCAAAGGGGACAAGGAAAGCTTGATGCAGAAGACGAGGGATCCCGAGTCTCCTTTACTGACAGTGAGTCAGCATATTTCCTCAGTGCAACCTTTAGCTTTGACACCACTTCCTCCACTGTGAAGCTGCGCTGTCCTACCCGGCGAAATAGCACAAGGGCCACGGAGGGTCTTAGCGAAAGGTCGGTAATGACTCAAGAGAGAGAGGATACATCTCCACGAAGCGAAGGGGGCGGTATTTTCACCTACAGAGACCTCTTGGGAAACAAGTAGCAGAACTCCTACCGTCTGAGTTTTTGCTGAACTCCTTCCTTAAAGCGCCATATATCCGATCCATTAAGAGACGTATTTGAGGCATGGAGAACTGCAATCCGGAAACAGACTGCTGTGGTGGGTTGGAGACATGATTGGGAAGCGCGCCGACTATATCGTTTTTCTGGCTCATGGCTAGAAGCTTGTCCGTAAGCATTGCAATCTCCTTTTGGTACTCTGATTTGGCTTCAAGCCGCCCCAGCTGCCGGCCCTCTTCATATGCAACCTGTCGAGCCTGGATGTTCTCCAGTCTGAGCATTGAAAAAGGAGAAGAAAGGCTGTCTTAGATGTCTGGACATCAAGCCCATCAGCTTTGTTCAACAGATTGTATACAGAGTCGTTCTCTAACTCGGCGTTATATTAAGACGAAGGGATAGCCAAGGGACAATGGTCTTGCCCTATCTGGTACCTCATCTGTTCCAAAAGCGCTTCCATGACTGCAACACAAGCGATGCACTAGGACCTGCCTTCCCGGCTTCTAGAGGTTGCGTGGCACCAAAGCGTTCAGATCCTGATTATGATGCATCCTGAAAGCAGCGCAGGCATTTCTTGTCCAAGTCCTCCGTCCTGAACCAAATATTGCTCCTTTGCATAGAGATATCCTTAGTGCTGCCGCCGCGGCATCGGTCTCGTCATGACTCTGTTATCAGTTCTACCGCAGCATCCATGGCAAACAGTCCTCATCACTCTCCCTATTACTTTGCCTCTCTGCCTGCCCGCCGCGCAGTCTTCACCTCTTTCCTGACAGCATCTGAAGAAGAAGGATCTCAACAGCTCAAGATCCGAAGTTTCTTCTCTTCATGCTCTAACTTTCGAGGACGTGCGTATTGTACAAGTACTTTACGATGTACTCCGTATTATTGTTGTACGTTGTACAACTGTACAACTGTGGGTACGACCAAGGCGTACAAAAGTAAAGCTAACCGAAACTAGAATTTCACGAGTTTAGCATCGATAGTTCATACACTGGATTTGTAGGTCTTGATGGTGATGAATGAGTCCTCGAGGTCTATCGTTGTAACAAGTGCTACAGTTGTAGAAGCTAATGATAAATAATACTCAGTAATGAACAGCGAAGAGCAATAATAAATTCACCTGCCAGCTTCTTTATCATAAAGGTAGTTTTTCACTGTTATTTTTATAGCTGGCAGGTGACTCACAGCGCTCTCTTTGCTCATCACGCCTCTGTTCTGCCTCGCGCCACCCACCAACACCCTGAGAGTTGAGCAGCCAGCATATTATCCAAACCCGACGAAAGCATCATCATGATAAGGTTCCTTGTTCGGCCCTCTTCTTGTCCCAAACCCAGCTCTCTTCTAGATGGTAGTACTTGCAAACGTTAACGCTTCCATACCAAGGAATCCTCTGGGGAGGACTCAGAAGGCTACATGAACTTGGCTGGAGTCTGGATTCTTCTCGTGGCGTTGTCTCCTTTCTTGATGGATTGTCTGCAACCATTGCTTGCACGTGAAGCAACATACGGCTGGTTTCCAAATAGGATGCCCAAGGCCTTGCTGAAGCCAACAAAAGTAGCATCGTAACCAGCAGTTGCAGTGGTTGTCCCTTTCCTCTCTTTTTCCATCGGCGCAATAGACGGGTTTGTCCATGGTCTGCTGATTTGGAAATCCAGTTCCATCATGCTTGCTCATCTAGACGTTGCTGTCGAGCGATGCGCATCCGTTCGCTGGTAGAGTGATGTTGGGTCAGCCATTGAGACAGGAGAAGGAAAATGCACCTCGAATTTTGATGATGTCTCGGTTGTCGCAACAAGTGGTTCTCTTTCTTCCTTCTTCTCCATATCATAAGCTCTAAGCTCGGCTAGGTGCCTGGCTTCTTGATCGGCAACGAGCTTTTTGATCTCTTTTGTCAAGGACTTTCTCTCTTCTCGTTCTCCTGTCTTCTTCTTGCTAAACTTCAGCCTAGATCGGGTGAATGCGTTGCGACTCAGTGAGTACGCTCATTGAGGGGCTGACGTGTAGGCGATCAACACCAGGTATTTCATGAGAAGACAACGAAAGTAATCTATCTCATACAGTAGAGAAAAGAAGGTTAACCTTTGCTTCCTAAGCTCTTCTATCTCTCGCCGTAAGCCTTTCTTTTCCAGCTTGTGGCGCTGGAGGATTGCACCCCGGCTTTTGGGCTGAAGCTTCACTGTTAATCACCATTGATCACGAACGTCAGAGGCAGAGACAACGAGCACTAGAATAGAGAACAATAAGAAGAAGCTGAGAAAGATACATGCCTTGATTAGCCTCGTCTTGGCCATCAACCATCATCTCGTCCTGCCCCCCTCCCTTCTTAGCGTATGGGATCGCCCGTTTGCCATGCTTCTTGGTCTTCTTCACTTTGCTCATCTTTCGTTATCAAGCGTGACTTCCTTAAGGAAAGCACCTTGATCAGTCTTGAGCCAGTTGGGCCTGAAGCAGCCCTAATGGTCGGGGCTGCAGTCAAAGGAACCAGTACTCGTAGCCGGAAATGTCGCGATGGGCAACCTCTAATGCTATGGTAGTGAGTAGGGCTCAAGGGCCCATACCCTGCTCTCCTCGATGAGAATCAGCATAAAGGAAGTGTTTCTACATCTTCTCCTCTTCAGGTGGATGGAGTACATTGCATGATGCAATCCTGTAGACCTCCCCCAGGATAAACCAAAAACCTGACAAGAGACAATAAGAATTTATTTAGAATGGAGGACGTTTGATTGGGAACGAGGGCGGCGATAATTGCGATAAAGGGAGGCTTTGCGTCTTCCTCTTCCTCTAACAGACAGATCTTCAGAAAGGTAGGCGGAAGCTGCATTGCAGATTGACCTTTATCAATGTCGGAGAGTGATCATGGAAGCTATGGACTCTGATGGGAGGCCATAGTGAGTCTGATCGGAGGTCTGAGTGGTCATTGGCTAACTACTAAGACGGAGAAGTACATTGACGAGTAATACCGCTGACCAGACGCTGAAGCCGGTACCCCAGAGTAGTTCAGGAGCTATGGATATGCTGACAATGTACACGAGTGATACGGAGAACTATGGGGACAGCGACCATGACACGAGGAGCCCAGCAAAGGTTGCACCTCCTGTGAAGCTTCTCCAACCCAAAGTCAACCCAACACCGTATGTGGCAGCTCCCATTGAGGTTAGTATGAAGGAACCTTTATCTTGACCCAGCTTATTGTTACATCTATCGTCCAGCACATTCCGCAGTCCATGATGGTCCAGTACGGGCAAAAGGAAATGGCTGTCAATCTCCCTCTGGAGCTTCTCACTGGTCCTAAGCAGGTTTGTAGAAGTCTGGCCGCCATGTCTAGTGCGAGAAGATTGCTATGGCTCAGTGTATGAGATTAACTATGACACTCTCGTTGCTATTTCTGGCTAGGGTCCCATTCATCCACATAAGAAGGAGGTGATTATGCACGATGGCAAGATCGTACGCACGGGTATCGTAGAGGTAAGTAGCCATTTCACCTGAAGAATGAGCGTTCGGATCGCGTCTTCCCTTATAATTCCTTCCATATAAGTTCACCACTTGTCACACTCGCCCTTCTCCTGTCCTATTTATTCAGACATTAGACAGTATCCTTACACTGTCAGTGCTGGACTTACTTCCTTCATCTGCCTTGAGGTCACTTTGTAGTGTGCATTCTTTGACCTTCTAGACATGTATACCTCAATAACTTCAATCCGTTATTCAGAGTACAAGTGTAGAGTCGTACGCTTTCGATGAGCAATTCAACTCCTATCAGAACTTCGGGGTTGCAAGGCTTCAAGGCGGAGAAGTACTTGCAGACATGAGCCGCTATGGCAAGGCCCATCTCGGTTAGTAAGATCTCTCTCCCTTGTCGTCTCTACGTAGGTTATTCTAGAAAATATAAACTAAAAAGGCGTTGAAACCAAAGTGATGGTGCCTTCATGGTTAGGATCTTGAATTACTCGGCCTTTCTTCTTGACATTTTTATGCTTTCTCATGTACAGATAAAAAGGCGCGGAAGGAAGATAAAAAGAGAAAGCTAGCGGCAGGCGATCCGGGGGATATTGGAAAGTAAGTTGCATGGCTAATTACATATGCTGCCAGCTCTGTTGCCGCTACGCCTGCCATCTAGTGGCACAAAATTGCACACTACGCTTCAAGCTTTCTGCTCGCACCGGAAGTGTCTGTTCTTATTCTTTCAACCCCCATGACGACCAGTAGTGTCAGGAAAGCTACTTTTTGTTTGGACTAAGTTGACTAAGTCCTGTAAGAAGCCCTACTCATAGTCTCTACTTTGAGCAGCTACCGAGGTCCCTGGGCGCCCTACCTGGACGAAAACCGGCAGTCAGATTATGAGCGCGGTACAATGACGGAGGAGCAGCAGCAGATTCGAGAAGAGTTGGTAACAAAGCTATGGCCTCTCGTCGACGTTTTGCTGTTCTTGACACTACTGCAACTGTGTGCCCCTGACGGCTGGTAGTCTGCCGGCAACGTCCTATGCTATTCTATCCTCCTGGTCAGCCTGTATGGGCCTTCGTTCGCGTGTACAGTTATCATACTTGTCCGAGCCCAGTCCGCTAATTCCTGTCTTGATATTCTTCGTTATCCGATAGCTTGCTCAGAAAAAAGCTCGATCTGCTGCTGATGAGGAGATTATTGACTTCGAGCGCATGATTGAAAGGAAGAAAGCATTCAATCTCCCTCCAAAGCTAGAACCTGGAAAGGAAGCAGGGGAAGGCAGTTCAGTCTTCCATGGAGAGGCCGAGCATGATTATCAGGTAAGGAAAATGCCACCTACCCTAGGTTGGCAGCTTCCTCCTCGGCCTATTCAATTACCACCTTTTCCCTCATCATCCCCAATATTATCCTTCATTGTGTCAACTCTTTTACTTCAAGAGTCCTGTAGCTCTCCATCTGCAGTACGCTATAGATCAATTTTGCCGGACTCCTCCATTCATAACATCTCTACTGCTCAGAGCGCTGACATAGCCTGATTTTCCATGCAGGGTCGCCCTTGGACTGCACCACCATCTGACCTCCGTCCAGATCCAGATCACAACTGTTACATTCCTAAGCGCTGTATACACAAGTGGAGTGGACACACAAAGGGTGTACAGGTATGTCAACCCGCTAGAACTTGTCCGAATTGCTACCCCTCTCAATTAGTGAACCTTGTCATGATTAGGCTATCGAGTTTATACCGAAATACGGCCACCTCTTATTATCGGGCTCTATGGACTCCAAGGTGAAAATATGGGATGTTTACAACGACAGAAGGTGCATGAGGACCTATAGTGGCCACGAGCAAGCAGTCAGGGCTATTAATTTTAGGTACGTACAGAAGGGCAAAAGATATTCCCTAGCTAAGTTGGAGTTGAGAGACGTTTACCGAGCCGCAGTACGCGCTATAAAGCAGAACATGAGGCTGGCTCGGACTTAAGGTCCACCCCATGGGCATCGTTTCTCTTTGTCGTGTCTAGCAAATTAGTGAACCACGCCACGATCTCCGCTAGCCTCCGTATAGCAACGCCGGGTCTCATCTAAGTCTCTGTACACAGTCCTGATGGCACGAAGTTCCTTAGTGCGGGCTTCGACCGGTTCATTCGTCTCTGGGACACCGAAACAGGACAATGTATCAAGAGCTTTACCAACAGGAGAGTGCCTTATTGCGTGAAATTCTACCCGAAGGATGACAATTTATTTGTCATTGGAGACTCAAATCATATGATAGTGCAGGTACGAGCTGACTTGGGTACGGTCCACCGAGGACTTCTTCCCCCCACCCCACCCCACCCCCCACCCCCGAGTACCTCTGTTGCTTAGTTTAGCGTCGCTGCCAGAATCACAACGTTGCTGCAGCCGTGTTGTTCTGCTGCGATTTGTCCTGCTGCCATTCCGCTGCCTTTCAGTCTAGGGAAATGATGCAAGCCGTTAGCCCTGCTCATCAGTTTCTCTCTTTACTATCCTTCCTTCCGGCCGCCCGCACTAACAGCCTGCTTTTTCCCTATCCTGCAATTTGCATCTCTCACTCATACGTCTCGAAGTT
Source organism: Hyphochytrium catenoides (assembly GCA_900088475.1). Classification (NCBI taxonomy): domain Eukaryota; class Hyphochytriomycetes; order Hyphochytriales; family Hyphochytriaceae; genus Hyphochytrium; species Hyphochytrium catenoides. Next base: position 36,417 of record FLMG01001584.1, read on the forward strand.
CGATATCAAGAGCGGCCAGATTGTGCAAGAGTATAACCACCACTTGAACACAGTGAATACTGTGACCTTTATTGACGATGACAGGCGGTTTATCAGCACTTCTGACGATAAGAAGATGCTAATCTGGGAGTGGAATATTCCAGTCCCAATCAAGTACATTGCGGAACCTGATATGCACTCAATGCCAGCTGTCACATTGCATCCCTCCGGAAGCCATGTAGCTTGTCAGAGTCTAAATAATCAGGTAAGTGGAAGTCACCCTAGAGCTTTTGACTGCGTTGATGGAATAACATAGAGTCGAGCGAATGGATGTTGCACATTCCAAAAGATGTTTATTTCTAAGTTACTGGCACCTCATCAACACTTTCTTTACGCCATCCTCATTCTATACATGTCTTCAGATTGTGGTCTATGGAGCTAGAGACAAGTTTAAGTTAAACAGGAAGAAAGTCTTCAAGGGCCATAGCAATGCTGGATTCGCCTGCCAGATTGACTTTTCTCCTAATGGACAGTACGTTTTACCCTTGTTACTATCATATACCTCCTGTCTTTCTTTGTCCTGCTGGCATCACACATTTTGTCCGCTGCGCACTTACTTCTTGGAGTACGAGTCGAATGGATCTCGTTTGGCTGACTGATGCAAGACTCACTTGATGCTAACTAGCCTTTTTCTTTGTGTTGTTTCCTCTGTCTTCCCATTCTGTCGTCAATTTTGTTCAGGTTCATCATGTCAGGCGATGGTGATGGACGCCTCTTTTTCTGGGATTGGAAGACATGCAAGAACTTTCAGCGCCTCCGCGCTCATGACCAGGGCCCTTGCATTGGAGCTACTTGGCACCCAATAGAGCCCAGTCGGGTGGCAACTTGTGGATGGGACGGCTTGATCAAGTATTGGGACTAAGGGAAACATGCTGGAAGTCGGCAGTAAAGGTCATGATTGGCATGGGTTTTATTTATTGCTCTCAGTCTGCTTCATGTATCAATAAACGTCGAGCATACTGTGGAATTGGCAACCAGTCAGTTACCGTCGTTGTGGCCGTAACAAGGCTGTCCTTCTTTTATCAGGGATATAGACCTCCTGCTGCTTGCGACTACGAATTCCATATCATTCCGTATTCGTCCTCGACCTTGCAGCCTGTGACGCAAGTATTTCTCTTCCCGGTACCGGAAGACCCAGGAGGGCTTCACTCGAGCGCTTCATTTGAAGCCGACAACATATACAACATATACTGCTTGCGGAGATGGTCAATGTTGCCCTTGAAGTGATGCAACGAACGCTTTCTTTCCCCTTAGTGTCGAGTTCCCAAACACTCCAAAGCTCTATCCGTGGTGTAGGTTGTTGTCGCCTATACGCGGATTCTGAAGAGACTTCAGAGATACAACGAATATCCTGTCCCTGATAGACCTAAAAACAGAAAGGAGAGGAAGAAGAAGAGAGACCACGGCTTGACGTAATTCAAAGTGGGACAGACAACGTTCAAGTTCCTGAGTGGAAGAGAAGGAGAGCCTCTCTCTGGTTTCACTTTGACAGAAGGAGAGAGAAGAAGATTGACGAAGTTTGACGTCTACAATCTGGAGCCGGAGAACTTCTTTCTCATCGTCGCACTCTGCAGCTATTTCAGAAGCCCGTCGGTCGGTGTCGTATCCTAGCCTAGACTTGTCCTCCGTATTTGTGAGCGCCTGTTGTTTCTCTGGGTGGAACTCGATATGGACAAGAACGTAGACACCATCCACCTTTATCGCTTTCCTATATATCCCCCTTTCGGAGAGTCTCCGCCTCTCTTCTGCATATTTGTTATAGGTGCCTTCCGACTCCTTCAGCCTTAACGCCTCGTGGCCCTTTAGGACTGCGGATAGGGTGGTTGACGCTAGGATATCCCGTACTCGCTCCTGTGCTATCTTATGCGCAATATATTCCCGAAGGTGTTGGAGAAACTCGGCCCGTGCCCGGTTGCGTCGATGGAAGCATTGAAGGGCAACCGCCGCTCTAGACTCTCTACGAAGCCGTACAAGAAGGTGAAGAGAAGGTGAGCGATAAGTGGATAGGGAGGATATGCCCGTTAGAGCTGCACAAGCTGTATGACAGGTAGCCAGCTTCATTTTACGGAGTACATATCAACAGCGAGCGCATAGTAGCGTATGTATATGACGAAACTGAGGGAGATTGGTACTGGAAAGAGTTAAGAGGGCCTTGCAAGGAGCGTTCCGACTCATTCCTCACCTTCTCCTTGGAAGCTCTTGGGTGAGGAGCGTTTCCAAAGCTCCTTTTGCGCCAGATTTCAACATTTTCGGGACGAGGGTTGCAGCCGTAGACGCTGCGGACAAACCCAGCCTAGGATGTGCATTTGATGGAGGGCTGTTAGTAGGGAAAGAAGAGCTTTACAGGAGCACCCTAATGGAAATGGCCCTGGACGTGGTAACTCTAATCGTGTTCACAAAGAACTACTCACTGCCGCATTTTCTCTTCCCTAATCTCAATGGGGTCGTCTAGCTGCCCCCTAGGAGATCGAAAGGGAAAGACCAGCTCAAAGCCCTCGGTGGTGTTGGCTAGCGATAATGTGGCGCAGAGCTGATGTAGAAAGCCAGAGCGGGGACACAAACAGGTCTTCTGCGCAAATACTGCGCTTAGTGCCAGCTTTTTGTGGTGCATAGCGTGGTAGAAGTGTGTAAAGAGCGTGGATACGGAATAGAGGTAAACGTAGCGGATAGGTGGAAGTAGGAGGGGAGAAATAGGCGGTCCGTACAAGAGAGGGGTAAATCGTTGCCAAGGATAGAAGCCAAAGATAGAAGTAAAAGGAAGACGTTTAACACATGCTTCACCTTCTTGGCCACGGAAGCCTGCCGTCTCTCTCCTGATCTGGGAAGAAAGGGGATAGATGCCGCTTCGCTTGTGGATATATCTACTTGGAGAGGAAACATCGATCGACCAAAGACAGGGGCCCAAACTCCAGGTCGAGTTGCAGTGATAGAATAACCTTCTCCGTCGTCCCTTACTGAAACCGTGATTAAAAACAGGAAGGATGTGTGTCGGCAGCGACAGAGACCTCCAGGACAGGGGTGCCAGCGGGAAGAGTAGCGAAGCCGATAGCACTGCCTATACAACAACCTCTGGAGTACTAAGAGTTTGTCCTGCAGGCAGCGAGCAGAGAGAAGACGAGTAGCCAAGATGTTCAACGAAGACGATACTTGTAAGACACGTGATTACAAGAGACATTAGGAGGCATAGCTATTGTCTGAGTGTAATGATTGCTTGTTGCGGTATGAGGGGAACTTAGACATATGCAGGAGATTACATCTGGAGGAACAGGAGAAGAAGAGGGCAGAGTATAAAAGAGAACAGAGGGGGGAAAGCTGCTCTAACCTTACGCTGAATTCTGTGGAAGAGTGGCTGGAAAGTCCTAAGCCAGTATTCCTTGGTTATGGGTTCCTCCTGTCGCAGATCTAGAGGATTCGGTAGAGGCAGTTGGCGCTGAAGCAGCAGTCCGCCTTCATGCCAGCCAAAATGAAATGTGTAGCGAGGCCCATACACACTATCGTCCAAGCGGAGCTCTATTGTCTTCACCTCATTGTCTTCTCGTTCTGTGCCTCCTTTCACAGGGCTAACTGGGGTCCCAACTTCAAGGATCACTTTGGTAAGAAGAATAGCGTCTGCTATGTCCAAGCCAGCACGGAGAACTTCTACTTTTTGAGGAGAAGGACTTGAAGAAGAGGGTAGGGAAGATGCGGATACGGAGCGCGCGTTCGAAACAGTTTGCCTAATATCCAGAGCGCTTTTCCGCAGGGGATAACCTTTCACTATCGCCGCCATGAGGGGGTCATCGGACAGTGGTTGAGCTATCTTCTCTTCTCTGAGGGGGAATGACGCGACGTCAGCAATAGCTTCTACCGTTTCACCAAGCTCTTTTTCTTGAGGCGTCGACTTGTCCTGTTCCTCCTTCAACCCATTCTTCCGTGCCACCGCCTCCCCCATAGGTGTGACTGAGGGGATAGGGGTTCCTTCCTCTTTTCCTTTCTCCTCCGCCATTGGCATACGTTGGAGCAGCTTGCCACCTCTGTCCTCGTGCTTATATCCTGCTCGTTCTTTAAATATAAATCTCTTCCCTTGTATTTTGCAATGTACAACATGGTTGTTGTCACAACTCTCAAGGGCTGCTTCTTGATCTACTTCATACTTAGATTTGCTGGATTGGAGCTCAAGTGAGGTCTGCGGACAACGCAAAAGATATGACCGTCATTGAGGGGACTACTTCAATTATCGTTCAAGAAAGCAGCCTCTTCATAACCCTTGTTGCACAAGATAATGCAAAGGTCAGAGATGTGATGGCCTTGTGAACGTACCATCAATCGATCCAGATGCTCCAGCTTAGCCCATCGCTTGACTAGTTCGCCTCTGGACAGCAACGCACACTTTCCCAGCTGTTGGAATTCGTCGTGAAGGCGCTGAATCCTTCTACCAAGAGAAGCCAACCTATTGTCCCTATGGCCCAAAATCTATATGTAAAAAGTGTCTTAGTACAGCGTCACTCATCCTCTGTGCTTCCATGGGCACAAGCCATAGAGCAAGATGGGAAATTTCTGCATAAAGGAGAAACCTACCTGGCCCTTCTCTGCTATCGACTCTTGCCACGCCGCCTATTAACCAACAAAACATCAGTTCCACTCCAGAGACAGCGGAAATTTGAGCGAGGAGCCCACCTTCGCCTGCTCGAAGGCATACGCCTGGTCGGCATCCCATTCTCGTACCCTAACCTCTTCTCGTAGCTCCTGGCCGCTCTTGCCTTTGCCCTCTAGAAACGTTTCACCAACCACTTTCTTACTCTCTCCCTTCTCCTCCTTGCCTTGTCCACTGCTGCCATCTTGAGCTTCTCCGCAGGACGGGCAAAATTTTGCTGCTTTTCTGAGAAGAATATACCCGCAGTAGTTGCATGAGGTTCGCTCACTCTCCGCGGCCCCAAGTAGCGTGAGTTTTAACATGCTAATGGTGGAGCAGCACCTGCTGGTGCTGAGCAGAGTCCCTCAATGGCGCATCCCTAGAATGGCTCTACAAACATTCTTAGGGGGCCAACTAGCCCTTTGCCTGCTAAATGGAGTACAGGTCTTCTACCATTTATCCCCGTAGCAGAGGACAAGGATGCTGAGGTATGATCGACCTGGAAAATGAGCCCCCCGACATCAACCACTTAACCCTCAGTGACCAGCACCCTGCCGTCGATCTCACGGTGAGCACCACGCTCCGTATAGTCGAACAAAGCAGTACCCTTCTATCAAACCCAAGTGATGAGTTTCCTGCTCTATCTCACGGCTGATGATGCCCGGCCATCGGCAATCTCACTGTGAGTACGATGCTATCAACGTATCAACCTCATCCAAAGGCCTTTATTAGGAGGAAATGCATGGATTTGATCAATCGCAGTGAGAACTTCAACGACATTCCTGACCTACCGGAAAATTTCGTTTCAGACTCAGCCGCTAACGGCAGTGATCTTTTACAGTAACTAAGGCCACTGATTACATTGTGATTCTCTGGGTGCATTTGAGGGGGTGCTGGTTGTGTTTGCTGTAGCTAGAGGTGTAGAGCTTTGGCTACTACCCCTGGGAAAGCGTTCCCAACTCAAGTATAATCAAGTATAAATAGAGAAGGGGTACCTTCACAAGGCAGTGCCCCCCTGATCTTAAGCCTGGGGCCACTCCCTTTGTAAAGATCCATCCCGCGATCATCGCCGAAGCCGACAGGAGACAGCAGTGAGATCAAAGAGCACAGACTCTGCCTGGAAAGGCAGCGAAGATAGAGATCATTATAGAGATTCAATCGTAAGACAGAGCTTCCACGAGCCACATTTTGCCTTCTAGACGACAGTACATCAAGGTGGTTGAGCGTGCTCTTAGCTAGTTCGACGTCACGTATTATAGAGCTAGGTAAAGGCTGGTAGGCTGACTCCTGAGAAGCATGGCATCCAGGTAATCTAATCCAGAATGTCCCTGTCACTTCCAAAATTCTCGACTGACCGTTTTGATGGTGCTAGGTACGATCGGGCGATTACTATCTTCTCTCCTGATGGACACCTATTCCAGGTTGAATACGCTACAGAGGCTGTGAAGAAAGTGAGTCCCAGCCCCCACAGCCCAAGCCAATGGCTCCTGCTACTTTTTACTGATAACCGTAAACACAGGGTAACTGCCTCGTCGGTGTTAGAGGCAAGGATGCTGTCATATTGGGTGTGGAGAGGAAAGCCACTGCAAAGCTCCAGGTAAGACTTCATCTCTTCCTTCCTGAAAAGGCAAGACCTTCATCTTTTCAGAAGAGGAATAAGAGAGGAAGGAGGCGTTAGATCCTTGTGCCTGATATCCATTTGGCTAAAAGCTTTTTGGCTTAGGACCCTCGGACTATTCGGAAGCTTGTGAAGCTAGACGACCACATCACATTGGCTTTTGCAGGCCTTAATGCCGATGCCAGGGTACTAATCAACAAGGTGCATCTTGGCTGAAAGCGATCCGTTTGTCTACCTCTGGCTTCAGTCACACGGAAAAATGAAGTCTATCCTATACCTTTTGAGCTTTCGTTGGCGCCAATCTTAGTCCTACTTGACTCGTTCCTG
>FLMG01001584.1:43069-69055 GCA_900088475.1 Hyphochytrium catenoides
CGTGTGCCTTATTGACGGCGGCCTTATTTGGTGGCACCTTCAATCAATAGGCTCGCGTCGAGAGTCAGTCTTACCGGTTGACGGTGGAAGATGCTCCTTCAGTTGAATATATGGCAAGGTATATTGCCGGCACTCAACAGCGGTACACCCAGCAAGGTGGCGTGCGGCCATTTGGCATCACCACCTTCCTAGCTGGGTTCGATAATCAGAAACGACCACAACTGTACCAGACCGAACCATCAGGAACTTACACCTCATGGAAGGTAAGCTGAATATTATGGGTGATGATGGTCCTGTGTAGAGGGTCCGTCACTATAAAGGAGTAGTTCAGGCGGATTAGTGTACATGTCTCAAGCACTAGTTTCTATACTGCGAAGTGGTTCGCTGTCAGTCTTCTAAAGAGCGAGAAATGATGTTTTAAAGCGCTTTGGTTAGGCTTCTGCTGCTGGCCGAAGTGAGAAGAACATCAGAGAGTTTCTCGAGAAGAACTACGTTGCCGATCTTGACGAGCAAGGTGCAATCAAACTAGCGATCCGTGCTCTACTAGAGGTAAGACATCTTAAACCGCGGCCCTACTGCGGACCCCTTGAGGCTAAATCAAGGGGTCGAAGAAACATACAAAGAGGCAGGAATCAAATGATGTGGCAAGGATGGGATAGATAGAACAATAAGCCGGGACTGCCCTGCTCATCTGCTAACAAGTTATACCAGGTTGTGGAAGCAGGAGGCAAGAATATAGAGATTGCCATTATCCGTGCTGATGAGCATGTGGTAAGTAGAAGTCACATGCCACCTTCTTACTTACGGGTCCTAATTCCCACCCACCTCTTTTTCCTGGCCTTGTAGATTATGGAGGAGGAAAGAGTAGGGGAGATGTGCGCCACTATTGAGAAGGAGATGGAAGAAGCTAAGGCAAAAAAGGGTTCCGAGGACAAGTAATCAGAGCCAGAATCGTTTCTTAATCATCCAGGCTAACAGCTCCATTCGTTGTTCGTACCACCTTTCATTCTTCGCGTTGGGTGATTAAGACAATAAATATGTAGGTTACTCTTTATATTTGAGGAGTCTTTCTAGGGTACGTGGCGGACACAGGCTCTCATGTCAAACTGACAACACAGTCCTTTATCCGTTCACACGTACCACCCACAGTCGACAACGTATAACTTCCTAGCTACGAGTCTGAGAGGATTCCTTCAATTTCTAGCTGACCAGACCTCTTCTGACCAGGACGTGCGCGGAGGAGCACGACAAAGCCTCATGGACCTCATCCATGCTAAGATCTTCCTGCCGCCAGCCACTGTTACTCTGTTGAAGAGGTTAAGGATAGAGGGCACACAGCCGCTCTTTCCTTAGCGGCTTCCTCTGTTCTGTCTGCAGCCTCACAATTATCGATGCTCTCGCAGTCATTTACAGAGAGTGAGATTGTTCCATGTGATAAGCTCTTTTGATCGAGGTATGAGAGGGAAAAGGAGAAGGAGTCCGAGCCTAAGAAGCCAGGAGGTGGGAGATATCGGACTATTCTTCCCCTTTTGCCCATCAGGAGATGTTGTCTTGGCTTTTCGCCTTCGATCCCCGTCATAAAGTTGGGCTCCAGCTTCACACAACGATTCATAATGGACAAGATTAGGGGTAAGTTCTGGTTAGAAAAACGTCAAATCAGAGTGACGTGAAGTATTGTCCATTGTAAAGCATCGCAACGACAGAAACGATGAAAACCGTGTGTAAAAGCGTGACACCGACGGATTCGTTGGCTACAGAACCTTACCGTGCTCGGCACCAGGTCCGCCGTATACCGCCCTAGAAATCTATCGAAGCCTAGCATCGGAGATAGCTGACGACGACGGATGGCAGAGAAGCAGGTGATGGAGATCGGAATTAGAGGGCAGATGAAAGACTATATGTTGAGGGATTGCGGTGGTCTAGAAGGAAAATCGGTAGGACACAGACAAGCAAGAGACTAGATACTTGTCTCAGAACATTGCCCTTTATGAAACGTAACCCTCTATTGGAGGAAATGAGAGGCTTGTAAGGATCTAAGAGCGACAGTCGCGTAGCGCAGTCGCCCTTAAAAGGAAGACAAGAGTTCCAAAAACGCAACAAATTTATGCGCCAAACTCCTTTTATCATGCGGGAGAGCGAGGATGGGCTAGCCATTACCTTCGTTCCCGCGATCACTGGGTGATCAGCACTGCACAAGTCCGTCCCTCTAGCGTCGTTAGCTTCTCCTACATTCAGGTACAGAGCGCCATGTAGAGGTAATGAGTTGATCTCGGCTCTAATATCCATATAGTGTTCATGCTTGTTGCCTACAGCCCAGATGAAGGTTTGCCAAAACGATATTAGAGACAAGCAAACAAAATGAGACCCCTCTCATCCGGCAAAATGGAGTCCCATAAAATAGTCGAAATGGATGGGATTTAGCTATATGGTACTTAGAGACCTGCCGGATCCGTGATAATGAGGACATATTCGGCCAGGGCTCCTTTGTGAGCAACACTATTCCGGCTCGACCGGTCCAATGCAGAAGGCGATTGTGGGGAGAGTGACATTGGATCGCCCTTTTTTCCCCGATCCGCTATCCTCAAGGTCCATTGGCCTGAGCCTTTCAAGCCTCCAAAGGCCTCCGCTAACATTTCTCGAGAGTCGTATGGAAGGGCGCCTGGATTGGAACGGCTTGCAATGGGACTGCCGCCCTGTAAAAGGGCAGAAAGGCAGGCAAGGAACAGAGTTATCTTTAAAGCTGCACTGCCATAGTTGGTAGTGGCATATAAAAACAAGAAAAAACGGACAATCCTCAGGCATGAATAGCACCAACCTCGTACACAGTCGCCGTGCGACATACCTCGTAATCAGCAAGGGGCCTATGTCGGAGCTCAAAGACCTCAACCTCCGCAAGTGAAAGTACCACTGGCCTTTCAGACCCCCCTCCCATTTTCTGGAGTCGAATGTACCTACAAAACGTCTCCACTGGGAGGATCATCGTGTTTTCTCGTCCTGGCTCAGAGAGCCGCCAAAACCATACTGGCATAAGTACAGAGAAAGAGTTAAAGGTCGAGAAAGTTGACCTAGCGGAACTACTTGCTATTACTCGGTATATACGCATACCCGCTCTGTCTCTTGAAGCTTCTATCCCAGTTAGGTTTTGGCCGTCAGCAGTTTCATTGAAGGCCATGACCCAAATGGTTGACGAATCATTATCCCTTGCCTCATATGGAGCGGTAGTGCTCAAACTGACATCAATTTGAACCTATTCAGGGTAACATAAAGTTTGGACCCGATGATAAGCTCAAGACTGATAAAGTAATAGTGCTTTGACATAGGCAAGGAGCATTTTCCGATAAGACTAGCTAGAGCTTGGAACGGTGCAAGTTACCTCGGATGCCAGAGGTTGTAGATCATTGGAGTGTAGAGCAATAATGGGTGGGCTGTCGGGCCCAATAAATGATACAGTCCATTCATAAGCTGCACGAAAGAAGAACATGGAAGCCAGTTAACCCAGGTCTATTAGATGATGATCAGAATATATATCCTATGATTGGTAAATAACGGGAAATGACCTCTCAAAGGGCGGAAGATATGCGCCAAAATCAACAAGGGCAATGCAATGCTTGGGAAGTGACAATATGACAACCACTTAGACAAACCAGCTGTAGGAAGTAACGATATCTATTGCATACCTCCCGTGATCATATCAGGCCCTCTGCGAATCACATTTACAGCACGAACCATATCCAGTGCTAGGAGCTTGGACTGCATAGACTCCCCTCTTCCTAAGCCTGAATCCACCCTCCAGGGGTCTTCGTCTTTCGGACGAGGAAGAACAGAAAGTGGAAAGGCGCAATATTTATAGAGTGAGTGAGGAAACCTAACGGACATCTTTATATCAACGAGCATAAGGGAGATATGCCAGAGGGATTCTGGCGTGACTCGCTGCTTGAGTGCCGGCAAATAGCGTTCAGCATGAACGTGGATGAAGAAATGCACTGGCAACAGTTATGCTACTTTTGAAAAAAGGTCATCCAGATGCAAAGCGGAGATAGGAATCACAACTAGACTAAGTATGCTCTAGGGTTCCCTCACCTGCTGTTTGTGCTACAGCGTTGAAGCTGATTGGTCCTGTGACCTCAATTACTCCTCCCTTCACGCATTGTAGGCTGAACGTCCCACTGACCGTAGAAGGCGAAGAGATACGGATCACAGAGCTTTCCCTTTGATAAGACTCTTCTTCTTCCAGCCAAACCTTGATTATTGCCCGCACAAGCATCAGGTAGGTGATCAGAGAAGCTTACTTCCTTACTCAGCACTGAATCTTGCAGTTGTTGATGGAAGCCCAGTGCAAGGGTAGAAAGGCAGTATACAAGGCATACAGTGTTACGATTCCTACATACCTTTATCGTCCCAACTCTTGTTGTCTCTCCAAGGTCAACTTCCCACCATGGGTCCACATCATTAAGTGCCGTCCGAGTCACCGAACCCTTTATGATATGGAATTTAGTCGTTAGGGACTATAATATTCTCTGAGAACGCAGGGGTCCCTCTTCTGTCTGTTGGCTGTCTAGGATCTTGATTCTCGCAAACATTTAGGGGTGAACTCGGGCTTACCTGAAGAAAAAAACCGCTTCGGTCTCCATCAATTGCTCTATTTGCGTCGGCTCCAAAGCCAAGGGAGGACTGGTAAGCTCCTCCTCGCCTAGCTATATTAACTCCTGGAAAGTCTTTGAAAGAGTAATCCCAGCCTTGGCCAGCGATGACACCTGACACCAGGCGGGACGGGCCAAGACTGCATATTGGGGGCCACAGCACGATATGGAAAGGGAGGAGTTGTCACCATCACCATGAAACTCTGACCAGAGAAATGGAGAAATACTACTACGGGATCTGCTGAGCCGGTGATAAGGAATGTTAAGGGACAGAGGGAGCATACAACCCCATTCGATACGCAGAACAATGAACGGTCTAGTCCCTTAAGTGGAAGGAGTAACAAATTCGCAGAAGAATCCGCAGCACTACCTCGTTAGCCCATTGGGCTCCCCAAACATCCGCTGTCTTCCTTCCTGGTCATAAAGAACAGCCTCTCTCGCTTCATGGGAAAGAGCGAAAGAGAGGTTCCCAGCTTCCTCATGATAAAGTCCTCGAATCAGAACCTCCAGGTCAGCCACCATGTTCAGCCTACGGTTGAATGATGATGGTGATGAAGAGAACTGAAATGACGATATGACGCTTGACGACGAGGTTGTAGACGGTAGAGTCAGGATCGCGTCAACTCCTGGGAAGGAATGTTGCTGGTACTTTCTCTTTATGCTTCCTCCGTTTAAAGCCAAAGAGGTTGGCGAGAAGTAATTGATATCTGTCGCAAAAGAGGTCAGTTAGTACAAGCCGAGAGGGAGGAAGAACCATCAGAAGCGCTAGAGATTTTCCCAAGCGTGAAAGCCGTAGTGCTAGCTTTAACAGTTCTCACCGCCATAGGTTAAGATTTTCTCACCATCAACTTCGTCGGCGTGAGTAACGCTGTAGCGAAAGTAGACTCTTTGCCCGACTGTTCTCCAATAAGAGGCCTCAGTGGGCTGACCATCTCGGCGCGTCAAGAGGGTAAAAGTGGGAGACCCGGTAACAACAACCTCATGAGAGAACTCGACAGCCAGCTCGACGAGCTCCCCAGAGACATAGGTCCCATCCTGCACTGTTGGATAGAAGGTCGAGACAAAGGGTGCAGAGCTATCCAGCTTTATCGCCCGATACGAGGAGAGACAGCCTTTGTCCCCTCGATAAAGCGGGGAGGACGGAGCTGGTAATGTGATATTCTACGAAGATATGACGGAACGAGCAGCGAGAGTTAGGAAGCAGATTAGAAGTATACTATGAGGACAAGCTAATCCTTAAACATGCAGACGAATTTTGATGGGAGCTGTAAATGGGGCGTAAGCACTACTCACTGCCAGAGTATTTGGAAGAGTGGAGACTGCATATATTTTCCCATCGTTCAGGACTAGAGCGCTGCCTGCCATACATCTCGTTCCTGGCACCTCCCATGGCTTGCAAGACCTTACGTAGTCCAGTCGTGAGGTGGAGTCCTCTACATTCGTTAGAGCAAGAGTCAATATTTCAATGGTCGTCTATCTAAACCACTTATTCCCACCTCTTTGGACTGTTAGCTCAAATCGAAGAATATTAGTTCCAGACCCGCTGACATAAATGGCCGGACGCGGAGCGGGTTGGGTATTCATCCATAACGCTGGCGGATCAGGCCCCGACATTTGCAGAAGTACTGGAGAGTCAAATGTTATCTGCAGAGGTATCATTTGGCCCCAACCATATATCCCGCTAGGGAGGGGGGACGATACAGAGGTAACTGACGGCGGCAATGTGCTAATTTTGATCCGTATCCGGGTCAAGCTGCCCATTGTATCCCCCGCGGGGAGGCGTAGGTCAACTAAATAGCCCAAGGCTTTCGTCCGAATCTCCCAAGGCACCACTTCTGCTAGTCTTCCACCCTCTACGGCCGGTTCAGCTTCAGGGATACTATAAATCAACGACCTTTGGTCCAGAACATCTAAAGGATTGGCCGCGTCGTTCTCTTGGACAATGTATTCGAACATCAGAGTTGCTGTGTTACTGCCGCCGACGTACGTTGCCTTCACTGGAGTCAAGTGCTGCGTCGGCCCAGACATTCCGGTGGAATCTCCAGCTAAGCAGCCAATGAGGTAAGGAGGGGCTTGAGTCGCATAGTACGCATAGCTTCGTCTTTCGTCTGTGTTCCCTTCAAAGGTGCCGTCACTAGATCTTTCTTCTTCCCGTCCATTACAATCGTCCAGTTGCGCAGCTGTGCGGTTGTTGTAGACTTTGGGCTGATAATATATCGGAAATCCATCCATAGCATATCCAATAAGAAGCCTGTCCTGCCCTTGGGAAGAAGATGAGCCATACGAGAGCGTGGCCAAGAGGCATGAAGAAAGCCTAGTGTAGTGATACCTTACAATGGAGAATGGAGGAGTTACTTGTTACTGCAACGTTTACATAGCGGTTGTCTCAACTATCTTTGCAATGTCAAAAACAGTAGGTAAAAACAACCAAACTTACATTCCGTTTGCATCCGGCGCCCCAGCGCAGCTATCCACGCTCAGGTATCCAGGGCCATTTGTGCTTGTAACATCATTATTGAACTCGTCCCGGTAGAACCTGATCGGCACTCCATCTAATCCAATACCTAGTGAAAAACGTTTAGGATTGCTCTTAAAAGCAGGTGAGACAGCTACCAGCTATACAAGAACTATTCACCAAAAAGGAACCAGAAAGCAGAACAAATTGACGATTTGGCCCCTGATAGATCGTCAGGACAAGTAGAATGGAGTGAGATCACTTCCATCGTGTTCAAAAATCGTGGTGAAGGACGGCGTGCTCAAGTACACAGCTCGAAAACAAAGGAGCAACCTGAAAGTTCTCGCTCCTGCAGTGGGCGTTGGTAAGGTGCCTTCCTTGGATATCTTGGAAATGAGAAGGTCCGATTGGCACTAACGACCTGCCACGGATTGTCTGGGCGGCCATCTTCATCTCTATCATTGTAGTCCGGAAAGAGAGTCCCTGACATCAAGTCACAGCTACAGTCGCTCCTCACTTCAACTGTGGGATGCGATGAGTTTGAGATCACCACATCATTGACTCCACCCCTACCAACAATCCACCCTATGGAGGAATCTATCACTTGAGTGCCTTCTTGCGCTGCAAAGAATTATAGGTCAGGTCTACAGGTAAATGCAAAGTTACAAGACGGATAAATTTCAAAGCAGACGCTCACCGAGTGGTCTCTGGACATTGAGGGCCAGGTCTGGCTTGCCGGCAACAATAACAGGTTCGGTGAATGTCACAGAAATGGGAACTATCTGGTCTCTTCCGTACGTGCCCGGAGGAAGGGACGATGAGACAGAGAGTATAGAGGCAGCACTCCCTGCTATAGATATGCTGCCTCTGCCTCCCCCGCCTTCCAACGTAAAGTATAACGTAGAACCTGGCAAGGTAAGATCCGCTGGTTGTCCGGACACCTCCGCCCACCGCACAATATCCCCCACAAGTGCGTCTTTGGAATACGCAGCCAGGGATGAGCAAAAATCCTTCGAGGAGACGCTGAATGCAAATGACAAAGTGTCGGTCATGTTGCCTCCTGCGTGGGATGTAGCGTCAGACGGACCACAAAGTGCTAAGAGCTGAGGAGAGGTACTTTAGGTCCACAAGGGCATTGAAATTGCTTCTGTACAGAGTTAAAAGCTAAAACAACTCTGGAGAGATTAGGTGAAAACCTTGACTCGGGGTACACACGACATACCAGTAAAGATGGCCTTAGACTGAATGGTGTTAGGAGAGCAAAGACGAAGGGTAGGAAACCCGGATCGGATCTATGGAAGAGATGGAACCATCGTTAGCCCTACAGTGCGAGACATTGGAACCAAATCAAGAGACCAAACACATGGGCGTAGGATGAGAAAGCGGAGCAGCAGAAACAACTAGGAGGGTGCAATTTTGTCAAATCCGGGTTGGCCAGTAGGTGAGGCTGAACTTGGTAAACACTGACCATGACCGTCGCGCTAAAGCGGACATGAAGAGTGAGAGCGGACCCTTTCGAGTATAATCCCGGAGTCTCTTTGGTGAAGAGCGAAAGGACCTTCGGTGGACCGGAGCTCACAGAGAGTCGTGACTTTGATAAACTACCAGGGCCACCTATGGTCATGGGTTAATCAATCCACATGACTTATATAGACTAGAGGCATGTTTAGCATTCCGCATCTTAATCAAATTTCATACCGGGTGCAGGTAGGGTTAAATCTGCTGGTTGAATAGAATTTGTGGACTTCCTTAAAACCACGCCTGGGAATGAAGGGAATGACAGAGGTAGCGTTACAGGAGGGTGAGACCAACCTCTATGGACCAGTGACCCATTTAAACCTAGCTTTTCCTTGGTTCGAACCGATAGCGGCTCGAGAACAAGGCACTCCTCACCTGACAAGGACGAACTAGCAAGGTAGTCCAATAAAGCGATATTGTCTCCGGGCTGCACCAGATACTTAAGAACTATCCGAGACCCCTCCGTGCGTACATAGGATGCGGATCGTCCCACATTCAAAGCTAGGTCCAGACTCCCGTAGGGCATTTCCACCTCGGCAGAGAACTGTAGCGATAGAAAGATTGACTCCCCTGGACCACTTGAGATACCCGTAGTGTTTGAAGACACAGAAAGGATGCTTGGTGGGGACGAGTCAACAATAATTTGGCGTACGTAGGAAAGACTGCCTGCAGTACCGTACAGTGATATGTGGCAATAGCAGTGGAATGTAGTGTCAGCGCTTTCAGCTTCCGAGAATGGAGGGAGATGAGGTGAAGCAATCTAGCAGGCAACGCACATAGATTGCGATAGATGGCAATAAGATCTGGTTTTACCTTTGCCTCTTGGAGGAGGGAGCCGCGTCGGCATGTAAAACCCATCCTTCGTTAGGAGGTGCTCAAATGGAAGTGACAAAGCTGAGGAAGAGGAATAGTCCAGTGGAGAAGCGCTATGCCCCAGGCTGCAGTACAAATGACGATTAGCCAGCCTCACTGCGATAAATGGATAAAAAGATTCTCTAATACGCCCTATCCTCCCGTTTATTCTGGAATACTGCCGCAGTGCGCAAATTACCCGTTGCCCTTCAACTCCAACAGCCAGACTTACCTGACAGTGTACACAAATGTGACGATATGTGTGCCGTTACCTCCTGCATACGGTGCTGGGCTGACATCTGCTAATCCTGGTCCTGTTTGCAGTAATAAGGACGGAGGAGAACGCAGCACGACTGGACTTGAAAAGACGACCAAGACTTCTACTTCCTCTCCTACTCCAATCCTTCCTCCATCATGATTAGTGAAAGTATAGAGTACTCTTTCTCCATCCGTTCGGAGTGCGATTCGGCCTCCCGAAGCTACTACCCCCCTTCGCTTTAAAGAAGGTGAAGGTGCAGATGGCTTAGGCAGAGACAGATTAGCATCAATCGTGGGAGATTGAGATGCTAACCGAATCCATGCCTGGCAAAGAGAAGATTGGCAGATCTGACTATCCTCGTCCACGTCTTCTTCGCTAAACCACCTCTTGTTCCGCACTAGAAGGGAAGATGTCGTCTCATAATCTAGCAGCCCTGTAATGGGTCCTCTGTCTTTCGTACTATCGCCTTCCCGGACGGTGTACTCAAAAACAAGGCGATTAGTTCCATTCCCTTCCTTGAAACCTGCGAAAGCCGCTTGGAGTTTCAGGCTAGGGAACCGAGAGAAAGAGAGGACAGAACTGAATCCACTATACGAAGTACTGATGCCCAGATAGAGTGCGGGAAGGCCCTTGACGACTACCGGTCTAGAAAACACCACTTGGAGTTGGAGTTTTTCTCCGGTAGAGTATACCCCCGAGGGTGATAGAGATGAGACAGCGAGCACCGACGGGGGTGTACTGTCCAACTTCAGCTGCGCACTGTCGCTCAAAGAGTTTGCGCTGCCGGGAACTACCGTCGTGGCGACAAATAAGGGGTATTCGCATGACAATAGGGAAAAAGGGTACTGTTAGGGACACAACAGACGCAAAAGTCAAGCTTGCGCAAGTATAAAGAGCAATACTACAGACCAAGGCAGGACCAACCATGCGAGCTGCTCCCCGGGGAAGCGACGAGAGGCAGACGAAGCACCAAAAGGATTGACATAGGAGGACCCTAAGACAGCATCAGCAACTTCTTTGCCAAACGTCTCACCTGGACATCTTAGAATGGCATCCAATACTGGGACTTCAGTCTTCTTCGTGATCCTTCCTCCGTGAAGCCTGAGGGGTTCGGTGTACCTCTGAGACGAGGTAGACCTGTCATCTACGACATCGAGCCGGCCTGTTGCGTCACGGAAAGAGACGATGTATCTGCAAGAACGAGGTGATGATGGCTGAGAACAAGGATATCGCGAGAACCAAAGACTTTTTATCACGGTAAGCGGGGACCACAATAGAGGCAAGCAGGGCTCACAAAAGCTATAGAGAGACAGAACTAAGGTGCGGCAAAGAAGGGACCCTACAGTGGATATTTAAGGACAATCCACATAACAAAAGGGACTTGTATAATATTACATACAAAACGGGGACAGGCTTCAGAGTTACAGAGTATCAAGACCACGTACCGAAACCTAATAGTATCAGTTCCATTTCCTTCAAAATAGTCCGCATAACCGACTCTTTCTTCGGCGACAGAAAGGGCGAGGGATGGGAGTCCATAGATAAGCACAGGAGCCGAGAAAACCACCCCAAGAACTAGACGATCGCCAGCAGAAAAGGTTCCGGAGGTATTGAAGCTCATTAGGCTTAGCACCTAGCATATAAGCAAAGAATGCATGGAAAGATTATAACGATTTGCTCCTCGCCAGTGTTCCAAAACCTGCTGTGACTCCCAGTCCCCAGTCCCTGGCCGATGCATGTTCTCTTTCTTAGCCTATGTCGTCATTGGTGCTCTTACCTCTGGCTGTGTGGTTTGAAGCTCTATGTGTCTTGTCCCTCCAAGGGAATTTGCTGATAGTCCACAAGTCAGATAACTCTCAGACACCTTCAACTAAAGCTGTGGCTTCAATCGCCCCAGAATTCTCAAAATACGAGAGTGATAGCCAAACGAATGATAGACAATGTAAGGTCTAAGATAGCTATCATGATAGAAATACCTGAAAGCGGAGGCGGCAGATTAAGGTCCGCATCAGTGACCGGCAAGGCCGATAATCGGCGGATCATTGCGCCATTTAGCGACAGAGACAGACTGTCTTTGTACTCCAACACGGGTAGCTGATCCGAGGTGCGGACTGCATAGCGAAACAAAAGAACCGCCGTGCCATTTCCACCTACATAATAAGCGCGCCGGCCGCTATCTCCTTTCTCCTTAGGGTAAATCGTGATGACGCTTCCAGTAAGCGCAACAAATGGAATCCCTGCACCAAGAGGGGGCGGCACGTGTTAATTCAAGGCAGGGCACTATGGACACGACGTGCCGCCAGCTTTTGGGGGAGGGGTGTCTCCTTAGGGAAAAAGACGCTTCACAAAGGTAGCGTATGAGCACTGAGCAAATATGATTGTGCGGATGGAGGAGTCATGTATAGCCAAGAGGTTGAGGTGTCAAGAATCAAGAACACTCATAGCAATCGATGGGAGGATAAGAGAAAATAAGTTACCTTGGCCCAGCACTACGACGGGCATAGAAAATGTGATGGTGATATGGATTACATCGCCATAGCCATAAAGGCCATCAGGGTTGAGGGCGGATACCCGGACAACAGCCGGAGGGTTCGTGTCGACCACGACGAGGGACTGGGAGAGGGATCGCGGATCTGACAGAGAGGGCGAAGGCAAAGGAAGCGTGGCCAGTCGTGTGCCGAGGTCATCCCATAGTTCAACTCCTTGTAGCTCCAGAGCACTCGTAGATGCAACATCTAATGACGATGCGACTGTAGTATCTCCTATTTGCAAAAGAACGACGAGGCAAGCTTAAGGACAAGCTCCACAGCAGCTATGTGTTTCTTAAGGGAGAACTGTTAGCAAACAGAACTGGATACAGAAGAAGTATACATGGAGTAGAAATGATAAGTAGTGGGAGAGTATGGCGTCAGATGGCGTAAAATAGCTGAGAGATATCTCCTACCTGGCTGTACCACGTATTTGAATTCGAGAGTATCAACGGCGACAGGAGGTACGCTCCGTAGAAGGGCCAATCGACCATTAGATAGTTGTAGACGGGGCCATAGAAATGAGAGAGGAGTCCATACCCTCTGCGCTGAATCGAAAAACTGATGCAAAGAGAGCGCAGGGTTAGTCGGCCTATTTGGGTCGAAGGACCACCGTTTAATCCTTGATTATGTCTTTGCACACTCTTTGACTTTATGGCTGCTCACTACTCTCAGCTCTCGCTTGTGTCATAGCCCATTCTTTGAAGCAATTCGCCGCTACTAGCAGTAGAAGGGTAACGAATGGCAGATGACATTTCCCTCAATTCATCACCCTTTTCGTACCTTGATTTGAATCATTCTAGTTCCATGGGGCCCCTCCTCCTCCCACACTGCCAAGACTGCATCTCCGCTCGATCCCAAGAAAGGACAAGCAACTGACCTTTCTGGATCGACATTCAATGGTCTTCCAATCGTCCAGAAATCGTCTTCTCCCCCTTCTTCCATATCCAGCTCCTGATCCCAGGATAGGCTACCATCATTCCACCTTGCTACCCGCAGTCTAGGACTCCCCCATGGAACAGAGCTATCCAGATAGGAAATATATAGAGAAGATCTAAACTCAACTAGTGACGGGGAGAAAAAGCGTGAATCAAACACCGTCGAGAAAGTAGCACTTGTCGTTGAAGATTCATGTCCAAACTGAGGCGTATTGACGGCTAGGGAAGACAGCAAGAGCCATTCCTTGTCCCCTTCGTTTCTTGATAGAGACGCAGCCCATATCAGAGAAGATCCATTTACTTCCTGTTCCTTCCAAGATAGCAGAAGTCGGGCGTCGTCTCTCCCTTGCCTGGCTGTGTATAGACGAGGATGGGCAGAATACGATGAAGCTGACATTGCCAGCCCTACGGAAAAAGAAAGAGAACTCTTTCGGTAAGGGACATGAAGAGACAAAGTAAAGCAGTGGCCAGAAGAAGGAGGGCATTACGGCGGTGGCAAAGACAGTAATGGCGAAAAGCAAATGACCTAAGCTCCACAGCCAGCCTGTGGCTCTGATACTTCCCACTTACCGCCCTCGTCTCTTAGTCCTCTATCCATCCTTCTCCAATAGGGAAGAAGAGAGCCCTCTTCATGTTCTGAAACTCGTATAATGACCCTAGGACGACTTGACGAAGAAGGAGATGTCGTGCTGGGAGGGAGTAGCTGAGACCATGCTAAATAAACTCTATTTCTGTAGATAGAAAGTGACGGAGAGAGAGCAGAAAGGCGATCTTCTCCTTGCAATCCCGCACTTCCTTCACCGCCGTCTATGAGCTTCCAGGGGAACTGTATGGGTCTAAAGGATTTTACTCTAACCTACGGATGAGAGCGGCATTAAAAGAGGATCAAGCCAGTTGCAGGAAGAGAGCTCTTTAATTTGTAGCTTCTTAACCACGTAAGGTAAAATTCAATTCCTTAGAAGCAAGCTTGAAGGAACTATGTGCGACGCCGGTATGTACATTACATGGGTTAACATTAGATGGGTTCACCACAAAGGAGAGAAGGCCAGAAGAGGACGTGAGAAGGCCAGAAGAGGACGTTAATCTAGAAAAAAATAGGTCCACAGAATGTAGCCCGAGTAAAAGGGCCACAGGTCCACAGAATGTAGCCCGAGTAAAAGTCTCTTACCCTAGAAACTCCAAGGGGATTTCGTTCTTCCCAAGCGCAGTATATTATTCCGTTATGCGAGGCTAAAGTGGGTGACGCTGCTGCTCGGGACGAATAAACATTCAATCCGGTCACGCCTGCTCCGTCTAGGGACTGCCAGCTTCCTGCCAGGAATTCAGGTTAACTTAACAGAAGCTCGAAGATTTAGCATTACTAGCTGTCAACAAGAAATAAAAAGAGCATACCAGGGGTAACACAAAAATGCAAACGCCAAGCTCACCAAGCACTAGATTATAGAGAGACGCTCTGACTTGCGGCACGCCATCTGCACCAGGCTCAACCCAAGCAACAATTGGGTTGTCCTCATGCAAGGCAATTGTCACGTCACTTGCTGTTCTCGCTGCGTCTCTATTAACTCTATCCGCAAGTCCTCCACCCACGAAGGAGATTGACGTCGAGGTAAGAAGCGCCGCTTGAACGTGACTAATTCCTGGAGTGGAAGTTTCTTCTGTCCAGACTAAAAAGACACTAGACGGCGACAGGGAAGTTAGAGCTACGAAAGACGGATGCTGTCCATCTTTGTCCTTTTCTCTGTTAACGCCTACGACAACCTTCACCTTCCGTCGGAACTTGGCGGCAATGTTTACTACTTCCCCCGCTCCATAGGTTCCTGGGGCCAAGTTTGTAACCCAGACTTTCTCGGTCACAATAGGCGCTAGATGTATGGAAAAGACGAATGCAAAGGAACAGCCGTTAAGTGCAGCCCGGCTGATTTATTTTACGGTCCGCTTTTGCCCCCAACTTTCACTCTTTCTGTGATCAAAGGATGACAACTCCCTTACCTTGAGTATCAATACTCCAGGAGACTTGGTTCGACAAACACTTCCCTACCGTGAATGGAAGCGTCATATCCGCATCACCCTTGGGAAGAGACGAGGAATCCAATATAGAAACAATACCGTCTCCCGTGGGAAGAGAGGAAATAAGAGCACCATTGAGCGAGAGGGCAGAGGGAGAGGAGAACTCAAGTTCAGCAACATTATCTCCTTCTCTGATCGTGTACCAAAATGTTAGTAGCTCATCAGTACTTTCTCCTTCTTGAAATATTGCATCTCCATTAGTGTTCATTTTGATGGTCGGTGTGCCTCCTTCGACCGCCACTTTCTTACTCATCTGTAGGGAGAAGCTTAAAACGCCTGGAGGAGAAGTGAGCGAAGCCAAGTAGAAGCCTTTGCCGTACACTCCTGCAGGTGCTGACGTAAGCACGGCAATCACTTTTGGAGGCCGGGAGTCTATTGTAATAGCACTGCTATCCTCCAGTCTCTGCAACGAGATGGGAAGGGGGAGAGAAACATCTGCTTCTGTTTTAGGGTTCATAGAGAGGCGAAGAATTGCTCCCTCATTGACATCCAAGGAGGCACCTGGAGGACAAGAAAGAGTCCAACGCTGTTCATCGGACGGAACAACGAAGCGAAAGTTGACACTGCGGCCCTCCTGAACCCTTCTTACTGATCCAAACAGGGGATCACAGTCTTCCTCGTCGGGAGGGTTGAAAAAGGGAGAGACAGGTTGTAGAGCATGTAGAGGGAGATGCGATGGTGATGGCGCAAACGTGACGGTGTAGCGAAAGCCACCTACAGTTGGAGAAGAAGTCACGGTAACAGTCCCGCCGAGGGATGCAATGCTCGCAAGACGAGAGAGCTCCTCCAATAGAGCTCCATCTTCTCCCGAAGCTTTGTCATATTTTATACATCGGGTAACTTCATTTCCATATTGGAGACGATACTCTCCAGATACGGGAGTTGAAGGTAAGTAAAGAGTGAAGGGCGAGGGAGATAAATTGGGGCCAATTTCTATCACTTGCACTAAGCCAGCGAGAGAATACTCGGCTTCATGGCCAAAGGCAAGCGGAAGAAGAGGAGAGCCCCGAACCAGTACCGGGGCGGAGAACTCCGCGACAATGTCCACAATCTCTCCCGGTATTACCTCGGGAGAATCGGGGTGACGACTGTAGATCCTCTGAATGTACGGCGGCGTTGTGTCGATCTTAAGCCTGTGAGAGACCGAGAGGGATTCAGGACTTCCTGGTGTTGGAAGGAGTAGAAGAGCTCTTTGTCCCACCCATCCGCCCCTCGAGAGAGAGGAATGAGAAGCGGACAATATACTGCCGTATGGCGTTGCAAGAGAGAGTGAAGGATTTCCAATCTCCACTGGGTCTGCCATGTCACCTTCCCTGACAGTGTATGCGAAGGTGAGAGCCTGAGTGTTGTTCCCTTCTGTATAAGTAGCGTTACCAACATTTAGAATTAGTATTGGCCTTCGCCCTACCACCCTTACTTCGCTCGTCCAATGGACGGTGATTAAAAGGCGATCCCCGGCTGCGTAGGTGCCATCTGCTAAGGAAGTGGAGAGATGTGACACTAGAGGAGGAGTAGGGCTGTGAACATTGGCGGGAGTAAGAGCAGGTAAAGAAGTGTCACTACCTGAGGAAGGAAGGCTAAGAAGAGCGTGTTGAGGGGATAGAGTTGATGCGCGCCTGACATCACCGGCCAGCGAAGAGGAAGCGGGATAGGTAAGAAGCTGTGTCGAGTCCAACGGTTGTACCTCGTATATGAACGAAAGGGTTTCGCCTTGAACCCATTCGGGTAGATAAACACTATTTACCGTCAAAGCGGGGCCATCCAGACAAGATGGACAATCTAAAGGGAATGATGAGCACTCTGGACCCGGAGAGAGAGCAAAAACTCGACCTTCATCAGGATCTCGTCCCTCCACGACGAGTGATGACGAACTTGACGAAAACGTTATGTAGTACCGACGTGTGAAAGGCAAAAAAGTTGAGTCCACGCTTACGCTCACGTCCATGTCGGCATCCAGCAACTCCTGTAGAATAGATTCCAACGACACGGAGGCAGGCAGAGAGGGCAAAGAGGAAGCAGGAACATTCCAGTCTACGCAAGAAGAAAACCCCTGGTCCCCATACAGGAGCTGGAAACTCCCTGTTTCTGCCCTGACATCCACTGTTTGGATGGTGGCGACCGGTGGGGCACAGCTGTCGTCCCACTCCGGGATAAGCGGAGCAAGAGGAGGAGATACGAAAAGAATAGTAGTCCTTAAACCGTTCCCATAGGTCTGGATATTCACCTCCTTTATTCCTATGGTTCGGAGTTCTGAGATGGCTTCCAAACGCTCTCTCAAAGAGGAAGGCGATCGGCTCTCCGCTAATCTGTAATCTATGCATGCGGAGAGACTGGACGAGTACCTTAGCCGGTATTCCCCATATATTAGTCGCCCAGGTCCTTTTACGCCAAAGTCGATTATCTGCAAAGTGCTACCTCGAGTGTAGACCGCTGTACCTAACGAAAGGGGAAGAGTCGGAGAGGAACTGGCAGGGACAGTCACAGAAGATGAGAATTTTACAGCTATCTCCAGAATCCCTGGCTGCGGCTCTTTCTGTTCTTTCTCTCCCTTGTCTCTGTTCACCAGGATTGTCCACCAACAGTTGGGGGGAGCACAAGAATCTGAGGGGTTAGAACATCCCTCGTAGTCAACTTGCAGTGCCAATATAGATTGAGAAGGGGAAGCAAAAGTAATATGGTAGCGGTGAGTTGTCACCCATTGAGAGGAGAAGCTCTCTTTGCTGACAGAGACTGATAGAGCCAGGGAAGAACTGGCTTCCAATGACGTCTTCACGGAAGCTGCTGAGTCGTCCCAAGCAAGGCATTCCGTGGGTATTCCCCCATAGAGTAAACGGAAGGTGCTTCCGGCTAATGTCGCAGATGGACTGGAAGACAAGTCTACAGTTTGAATCATGTCCTTTTCTGAGTAGAACGGACGAGGGTTAAGGATGGAAACTGCTACTATAGATGGTGGAGATGTCTCGACGACAATCTTGTGAGAATAAGAGAGGCTCCCCGCTCTGCCAGGATTGGGAAGATGCAGCGAGGCAGAACGAGAAGGGAGGAAAGCTCCTGCTCTAATACAGTCAGAAGTAAGAGAGCTCCACTGGGAAATGCTAGAGGCTATTGCGGAAACCGCTCTGTAGACCGCGGCTCTTGCAACTTTTCTGGAGGTGTCAGGCTGGTATTCCTCGGACCAAAGGATGTACGTGCGGTCACCGTCCTCGAAACCTTCGGAGCTAACAAGCGAAGACGAGCTTGCACCCATGTGTGGGAAGAGGTTGAGTCCTCCTTCTTCACCTCCGGGAAAGACCACAGAGCTAGAGTCCACGAAGCGAGATATTGTTGTCGCTTCTCCAAGGTCGAATTCTCTGACCCTTACCCTCATTGGTATGCTGGGGTCAGAGGCTTCCTCCCAACTTAAAAGTAAACTCGTATCGCCCTTTCCTACGACCAGAGAGGGTGCTCGAGCAACTCCATTCCTGTCCCAGTTTAGGCCCTCCCCCATGTCTAGAGAAGACAAGCTGAAGTCCCTTTTATTGTAAGCTGATAGGTGAATGACGGAAGAGCCTAATCTTTCTTCTACCCAGGCCAAGAAGAGTAACTCTGCCGTCTGCGCCATGGTGGGCTCCATGGCAGAGTGAGAATTATCATGGTTGAAGCTTTCTCCGTCTGGAAGGACAGGGAGCCATCTGTTTGGACCGGAATGGTAGGCATATACCCTTACCTGTTTAGCCCCGGGGATCCCTCCAATCTCTTCTTCCCAGGCACAAAGGAGATTTCCTTCTTCATCTCTAATAGAGAGGACCGGATTTCGCGCGTTTGCGGATGGGTCATAATTTAATGGTGCCCCGAAATCCCTGTGGAGAAACCTCCAGGTATCGCTGTGAACGGTCCAAGCAGCTACACGGATCTGCTCGACTCCGGCGCCCGACTCTTCTGTCCAAGTCACATACATTACTCCGTCCAAAGCTACAGCTCTGGGACTCTGAGCACTTCTTAGTGGATTTAGATTCACCCCTCTTCCTCCCACCCCTCCATCTATCGAAGTCCAAGAGGGTTCGTTGTTATCATTGTTATATTGTGCCACTCGAATCTGCCAGACACTATCAATGGGGTTCCATTCGTGCCAGATAGCCATCAAAGTCGGGGTCGTAGGAGAGGATACAGGAGAAACAGACACCAATCGCAGTCCTCCGGCAGGTTGAGAGCTGTCAATAGCAAGAGAAGATGAACCTGTCACATCACTCCAGCTTGGACCCAGGAGAGATGGATCGAGTTGGACTGAAACACGCAGCAGAGATTGACCTCCAGCCACTTCTACTCTTCCAGCATATAGCAACCCCATATGCTCGACACCTGATACCGCCACTACGGAGAGAGACGACGGCGTGAGGAGGGGCCCCAGATAGTCCAGACAGACGAGAGAAAAATGCCCTGCATAATCCAATGTTGGGGAAGAGTCTCCTTCCTGCACCTCATAAAGAAAGCGGAGTTCTTTGGGTGACATTTGACGATATAACGGCAGAACCGTGTCATATTCTTTGCCGGTTCTTATGGCTAAAGACACCTGACCGTGACTGCTGGGAGTGATAGACACAGGAGACGAGAAAAATACGGATATCGGAATGATCTCTCCCACTCCATAGGTTCCACTCGGTATGCTGCTATTCACCGATGATATAACTGTGACGGCGTTTGCAATGCTTATTCCGAACGTCGGGAAGAGACGCAGCGGGGTCCCTGACAGACTGCGGAGGAGTGTCCGAGCTTCAGTGGTAGTAGACGCCTGCACTATTGATGCGCCTAGTGAAATGGAAGTGAAGAGAATGGTTTTTCAGGTAAGCTAAGCTGCTTCCAATGCGATCGAAGGCCAGGCTGAAGCTTTGGATAACAACAAACGTTAACCTCAGGTGAAATACGAGAGGACTAAGTGCACAACGTGTTAGCTAACTTACCTGAGGGTAACTCCAGAGCAGTGTCGCCTTCAACATCCACTACTGGTGCACTGTCTCCCAGATTCACCATGTACTCAAATATGCAAGTCCGGCCCCCTTCCATTCGAGAAAATGGTGCCCTTCCGATCCGTCCTCCCAGCCTGAGAGACATCACAGGAGCGCCTATGGTTCCAAGAAGCGTACGTCAATAGGTATTACTATCGAGAGAAGGCATCCTGCTGAAAGCTGGGCGACAGAAATGAAATCTACATTGGGAAATATGGGCCAGCACAGGACTTGACATCTCAAAGGGACAAGGTCGTGGGAGAAGGGTAGAGGTTCCAATATAGGAGAGAAAGGAACTTTGGGTTTTAAACCTGTGACATCAACGTCGGCCTGGAACACCACAGCTATCGGGATTATTTGCCCTGCAGTGTAAATCCCGTCCGGGACCAATGGGTAGAGCTCCTCCACAGCGTTTACGGTGGGGCTTAGAGTGATTGCGGACAAAGATGCTGCAGGCAAGAGCAGCTCCGCGTGGGTCATTGGAGAACCAGACGCCTTCTTGATGTATGTATCCTCAATCGAGCCGTAGAGAACTGTTAGCCCTCGAGCACCCTCTACGTCGAGTCCCACAACCGAGTCATATTCTGTGACCTGAAACCGAAAAAGGAGCGTATCCCCTTTATCAGCTCCAGCTCCGTCACTAGTAGATAGCGACGACGATGCAAAGTCACTGAGCAAAAAAAATGGTGCGTAGGCATCCTCCCGAGGAAGGTCCAGGCGTATGGCTGGCGTTCCGCCTACTACCACTTCTGATGAGAAGCGGACGCGGATCACTATGTCGTCTCCAACGGTGTAAATGCCAGGCCGTGTGACAAAGGAGACTGAGAGGACAGAAGGTGGTGTGGTATCCAGCGATATTAAGGAGGGAGAACTAAGAAGCCCTCCAACATCAGCACCCATCGGCAGCGTGAGAAGAGCGCTTGTCGTTGGTTGGTCTGACTTCCTCTTAACCTCAAAGTTACCTGAAATAAAAGCTGCTCTGTTCAGCACATCCACGGCTCCTATAGTATCCCCTGGCATCACTCTAAAACGAAATCGAAGAGTGGACGAATCACTACTGGCAACATAATCTGCCCTTCTTGACCCTGGACCATACAAGGAGAGTGCTGGAGAACCTGAGTACTCGTTCACAGCCACAATAGTCCTGCCGCTGTACACCTCAAGCGTGTGGAGAATGTCTCCTTCTACCCTGTCCACAGTGAGAAGCTGGCCATCCAAAGTAAATTGCATTCCTTGAGCGTTATCAGTCGTGAGCCCATGGGAGGAGAGCGAAGGAGACCCGGAAGGGAGTGTAATGATCGTGCTTCCACTGGCGGCTGTGACAACGGAAGTTCCGGGTGGCAAGATTGAGGCGGTTCCTGTTCGGACTAGGATGAAAGGGACAGATCCTAAGCCAGGAACAACGACGACAGGTTCAGAAAAAGTAACAGCTAGCTCCACTATGTCACCAGCGTAGTATGGAAGGAATGAGACAGAGGTAGACGCAGAGGAGGGCTTCACACTTGTGATGTGAGGGGGTTGTGTGTTTAGACTGAGTTGGTGGTTAAAGGAAAGACTGCCTGTTGAGTTAAGGGAAGAAAGAAATTGGAACGGTCAGTAGAAGTATCCGGCCGGTGTCTCTTTCCCTCCTCACCCCTCTTATGCAAGGACCATTAACCACACCCATTTGCTTGCCATCTTTGACTTCCAGGGCTGCCCGTCCTTGTTAAACTGTATATCCTTCTTCACATCAAGTTCTTCGTTCTCTATCTTACTCGAACTCTAGTTGATCATAAACCTATAGAACCCTTCCGACCCTTTATTTCAGATCATTCCTCTGTTCCCATTCTTTTCCACAGGGCATCGTTAACTGGCTCTGTTCCTCACTCTTTCTGTAACGACCCCAATGTCTACTCGTCGTCCCATGACCTCTATATGAAGCCACAGCGGACTCTATTGAAGCAGAGTTCTCTATTTATATACCTGGCGATCCTGGCGTGGGAAGGAGTAGATTGGCTGGTGTCGATGGAGACGTAGAAGAACGTAGAATTGTGCTAACAGACCCCAGATTAAGAGCATTTTCATCCATGTAAGAGAGACGAAAGGTTGCATCACCCTCCTTCACTGTGTAGAGGAAGTAGATGGAAGAGCCTTCTGTTTTTACATACAATGCCTTTCGCCTAAACACAATTTAATGAGCAGGCGGGATGACAGCTAAGACCTAGCTAAACAAAGCACCCCCCTCACAAAAGTAAGCCAAGGGAGAAACCAGTCCGTTAAAGAGCTGGTGACTAATTGCACAGGACCGTGGAGGAAATTAACAAGGGAAATCCCATACCAGCCCCCATTCTCCCCTACCAACCTGAAGGCCGTGATGTTCGTTACAGCTCCCCCACCGACGTCCATTAATATAGCTGGATAGCAGGAAAAGCTCACGGGACAACCTGCGGAGAGAGTGTGAGGGTCGACAACCAGGGTAAAGCAGCCAGGTGGCGAAAACTGGAAAGCCAAAAGCCAATGCTAGAGGAACGAAGAAAGAGTTAGCAGTCAAACGAACGGAACAGAGAGTGCCTAGAAAGCCACAAGGGTAAATGAGTAATGCATCATAAGGAAGTAGGACTTGAGGCCCAGAGTAAGCTGTCAGCACCAGGTCCTGGGTTGACTGTAACTGGATGGTTGAATGTCACAATGACATGGATTCTCTCTCCAGCTCCTATAACCCCTTCCACGGGCTGCCCACTCTCAGACTCAACTCGCACGTCCAAAATTTGAGGAGGTGATGTGTCAATGACAATGTTGCTAGTTATACTAAGTGAAGAGTACGTCCCACGCCTGACGTCACCTGCCAGCATAAACACCGTTAGATGGCGAGAAAGAGTAGTGTGTTAGATATGCGCTAGATAAACGGTTGGCACATTGAAACCGGTGGTCTGCCCCCAACCTCAGAGGTAGCTGCAGAATATTGAGCTCAGAACCGCCAAGAGTAGCTGCTAAAAAGATGCTATGGCAGTGGCCTGCTTATACCTGGGTGTCCTGGAATAGGAAGCTTGGGGTTGATCGGCGTGTTAGTAACGGCAGCAAGGATCTGATCATCGTGCTGGAAGAGGGAGTAGGGTCCAAGGTAATCTAGCTCAGGTGAGTTATCACCGGGCTGGACCGTGTAGCGAAAGGTCAGAGCGTCCGTCGGAGGGGAAGGTGGAAGCAATAGAGTGGCTCTAGCATTTTGCTTTCTGAAACCTTGGACGACCTCAGTCACTACGATTGAAGGCGGGGTCTCTCCTCTTATCGTCAATTTGGAACCATCTCCTTTCCTATTGTCGGGGTCGATGACAAGGAGTGGGAGATCTCCATTTTGCTTGCTCATTGCGATGGAGGATAGAAAAGTGATTTGAACTTCCCCGCCCTGAAGAGAGCAGACTTGTGGTCCTGGATTAACTTCCACTGCAACCGCTTCGAGATTGGGCAGAGTCTCTAGGTACGTCTGGAGATCCGAGGCGGTAGAGGAGAAGGGTATGTTGCTTATGGTCTTTCAGCAACGGCCAAAGAGGGATATGTATGTGTATGTATGTAGAGAGAGAAAGAGCAGGCTTAGTAGATAGCTATCAGGCTTATTCAAAAGAGCAATACTGAACAAGTTGCTCGTAAGAGGTCACCCGAAGGGATGGCAGAGAGACTAGCAAACCAAAGCGTATTTGCATGCTCATCCATGTAACAAAAACTTAAGGCCATAATCTTTTACCTGTCCATCGAACGAAATACCAAAATGGCCTCCATCAGCGATGCAGCTGAACGACTGGACCTCGTGGACCGTGCAAAGTGTGGACGAACAGCCCGTTCGAAGCTCCAGCTCGGCTGGGTGAAGAGGGTCCAGACCTAGAACAAAAGTATCATGGTATTGAAGAGGTTTCGTTAGGTTGAGAGTCCATCAGAAGATGCCCTCACCCTTTTGCTGAAATGGAGCAACCTTGTTTGAGGACACATGTCCGTCACAGGGTAAAAGTCGCCATAGCCTCAAACGACCGGGGGGACGGAAGGTTCAGGGAAGAAAGCAGAAGACAAACAGAACCCAGAACCACAGAAGGATGCCAAAGGAGCATCTTATTGAGAAAGAACTTACGAATAACATTGACGGGTGAGCTGAGTTTGACGTAGATATCAATGACTTGCCCAGCACCGAAGGTGCCTTCTGAAGGTGAAGAAGTCACAGATACTATCTTCGGAGGGCCAGAGCCATTCAGTATAATCTTTCGTTCTGGCACCTCCACTAAGAGATTGAGCTCGCCCCCCTCAGGGATAGGAAGTACCGCTGGCAATGAGATATCAAGAGGTGCACTGCGAGTAGTTTCTAAACGAATATCAGGAGCTATGGGTACAACCAACTCCCCACAAACCAGCAACGCAAAGGTAGCGACTAGAGCCAACGTTAAGGACAATGTAGTCCACTTAGCCGCGGGATGGTTTCCGGCAGCTAACCCCATTGTCCTTAACCCAAATTGTTCAATGTCGTCAGCTCCTAGCTTCCACTTCCGTTGTCGAACAGAATGTTTGTACAGTTCCGGTCAAGGCTACCCTGCTCGGCACATTTCGTTTGATGGTAGCAAGGGTAACAAGGCCATCTGCCGAGATATGCCAGAAAAGCAGACATGAATCACAGCTCTGTCTCTGAGAATTAAAGGACATGCGCTGTAGGGCAACAACGCCTTGAAGACCATGCGACTTTCTTCGTTGACATGGCCTGCATATTCGTGCGGTGTAGCGTTTGAAGGAGAGGGTCAACTTGGCGAGTGGAAGTTCACCAAGCTCCCATGTACACAGTCACAAGGCGAGGGACTACTCCATCGTCTTATCTCCCGATGCGTCTACAAATTTCATCTTTCTCTGTCAAGCCTTTTGACTCGTTTGATGCTTGGCGGCGTTGCTGGTGCTTCTCTTTCCGGCGCTGTAGTTGTAGAACTACTAGAGATCTCCCAGAGATCCATCATCATGAACATCCTTGTCTCTCTCCTCGAATCGAACCGTCATTGGCCTAACTCGGGTACCGTGTCTCGGGATCAGGTCTCGGGTCACATAGCGGAGATCACCGGCTCGGGTCTGTACAAAGACAGGGCAGATGAATGAGGCGTGCCTGCGCTGGTTCGGCGTGTTGGTGCTCTTTCGAACGATGGAACTCTCTCTGTGAGAGAGATTGTTGTGGTCCCACTCATCTCGTACATGTAGTTGTACTGCTTCCCAAACCGCCTTGTAAGGCCTTTTAGTAAGTAGTTTCTGCACTTGACCCATCGTTCTCCAAATTGGTTCCAAGCATACGCACTGCCTTATTATCATCCCTTTATGTATGTTTAGCCCGCAGGTGCAATGCGAGTATTCACTTGTATTATTCGTAGTGTTGAGGGGTTGCTGGTGCTGATCCGTCATAGATGAGTTACTCCCATGCCTATCTTCCTCCTCCTCCTTTTATTGACCTCCTCTAGAGAGAGTATATCTTAGGACTTTCTAGTATTATCGAGATTCTAATAAGGGTCGCTGAAGGACAGTATTAACTGTCCAAGAACATCTGTACGGCCATTGACCAGAAATCTCTGCTAGGAAGAGAAAGATGTATAGATTACTTCTCTATATATAATGGGAAGACTTCCCTGTTTAAAAAGGAGAGAAAGTGGTCCCCGTTAACTCTATCGTCCTTCCTCTTGTCGCTGGCCACGCAGAGCAGTCCAGCAATGCTTCTTCTGGAGATACTCCGTTTTATTATAGGAACAATGGCCTGACTT
>FLMG01001588.1:0-10796 GCA_900088475.1 Hyphochytrium catenoides
CTCTGAGCTCTGTGACACTACTGAAGCTTTGTCCGTTCCGTGATCCAGGGGTTAACAATGACAAAGGGCGAAGCTAATGTGGGCACTGGTTGCAGAGAAGTGTAAGTCTTGCCGCAGAGAGTGTTCACCATTATTAGCTTGTGCTAAGCCTTCTCTGACTCACCTCCTGGGATCATCACTAATCCCTAGTCTTCCTCCCTTTTCCATTTGTGAGTCGAGGTTTCTGCTGCTTGCTGACGCTTGGAGGCGTGGTGATGATTAGCGTACGTGTTGACTGTCAATATTGAACTTCATAGGGATGACTTCTTCCTTGACCTTGCATGTGGCTGGCTATCGTGACAATGTCATCAATGAGCAGATAGAGCAGCATGTAGCTCGGGATGACGTAATAACTTCTCTGCACAAACAAGGAAAACAGCTTCGTAGTAGTCATCATTCAGTTCTTGAAGGATGGCGATAACATCTCCATAATAAAGATTCTGAACCACCAGCTCCTTGGTTCGTCCCTTGTTGGTGCTGGTGCTTATGAGTCTATTCTGAGGGGGATGGCACTCCGTAATGTCTTCGGTGCCCAAAAACTTACATCTTTCCTTCTGCTCACCTGGATGAGCGTGTAGAACATGCAGATGAATGGTAAGCCTCTGGCTGGGGGAATCAAACTGGCGCTTGACATTACTAGCCTGGGAGCTCTCCTTGCCGCCTAGCTGCGTCAAGCGGAAGGAGGCTCTTGGCCCGTTGGTAATCGCCGACGTGTCCTAACTCTACGACTACCTCACAAGGACTAAGCTAACTAACAAAAATTGAGTACTCCTTACCGCCACGACTAGTAATTGATTACGTGCTCTGGCCTCTAACGTACGTTTGCCAGCACAGCGAAGAAATGGGAGGGCGGGTGGTTGACTGTTCCTGCTGCGCCGAATAGGTGCAGTCAGCTGTGCCTCCCCTCTCCGTTGCCGCTGTGTCTAAGTCTGGGCAGGCGGCAGAGGCTGAGGCTGACCGAACAAATCTGAGACTGAGGCCCCAGGGCCCCATCCTCTAACCGCGCCAGGAAAACCTAATATATCCCCAGATATTCAACCCAGTCCCTTGGCTTCTAGACTTCTCTTCCTTCTTCGTCGTCCATTTATCTTGCTGGATCTTCGTGTAGCGTTTAGAGCTTCCAGGAACTACCTTCTGAGACTTGGCTCTTCTCTCTACGCTAATGGTAGGCGCAGGGCGAGGAAACCTAGGAACGAAGACTCTAGCGCAGTAGCCAAAGTGCAGATCGTCTGGAAAATGTTGAGGTGAGACTACAGATTAGCACGCAGTGAGCGCGGCCATTGCACATCCGATCGCTATGTAGAACGTGCAAGCTCTAGATTACTACGATCAGCTACATATACAAAAAGGAAGTTACCAAGAGTGCCGAGTGTGGACTACCTACCGCTCTGATAGCTTCTGATAGCTGCTCTGATAACGGACGTGACCTTTGGCTTGATGGGAACATTCCCAACCTATCGATGAAGAGAAGGAGCTGTGACAACTAGCTAGTCTCTCCGCCTTCCTCCGTCCTGACGATAAGCGAAGTGTCCTATCTTAACCTTATAACAAGA
The DNA here is from genome assembly GCA_900088475.1 of Hyphochytrium catenoides. Lineage (NCBI taxonomy): Eukaryota > Hyphochytriomycetes > Hyphochytriales > Hyphochytriaceae > Hyphochytrium > Hyphochytrium catenoides. Next base: position 1,593 of record FLMG01001588.1, read on the forward strand.
AGCTCACAGAGAGCCTAGCTTAGGGCATGATGATCCAACCCCAGCCCCACTGCCTCCCTTTAACCAGGGACAGTGGCAAGCAACAATCAAGGGGCAGGGCTCCCGAAGGGGGCGCTGTCAATGTAACCTCACTGGAGGCCTCACCACCCATACAGCCATCAATAAAAATAGATAAAGAAGAAGCTGGAGGTTTGATGATGAGAGACAAGCTCTCCCACCAAGGAGATGATCACAGCGGACCAGCTCCATAGCTCCGAAGAGCTGTAAAGGTACTTTCATGTCCCATGACAATGAAGGGAAGAACCACCCGTCATCACCATTGGTAGATCGCGAAAAAGTGGCTACTCCATACAAATGAGATGAGGGTCTTCCTTGCTAGGCTAACACCTCGGCGTCGTCTTCTGCATCGTCGTCAGCGTCAGAAATAAATGGTGCCTCACTATTCCTCGACGCATGTCAGACCTTCTCATGAGCTCCATGGTCATGACACCCCACCAAGCACCTGTGAACGCCGTTAGGCTCGATTGATGCCACTACTATGGTGAAGTGAAAGAGGTGGACAACAAGTTCATGACCAACAACGCCACTTCCCTGCCACAAAAAGATCTTACCGGCCAAAGCAGCAACGTCCTCATCAATCACCCATTCGTGTTGCGAGTAGAAGGTGGTAGTACAAGGCAGCCAGGGTAAGGCAGGTAATGCAGTTTATAACAACTCTTGATCGTGACGAGTTGGCAACAACTACCGCTGCTCACTCATGAGTAACAATGCCGCCATCGCTACTATTCCTTCCACGAATCGTCTACTTTCATCTCTTCTCGACCCAGACTAGTAATCTCTATCGTGGCTTTCAGCACGGAAGCCGTGATGTCGCTCTGGCGTTCGCGGGCAAGGGCAAGCGCCAGACGCACGGCATTTTTGATCTGTCGTCCGTTCAAGACATGCTTGCCAAGTTCATCGTATGAGACATCCGGTGCAACCGCAGTCTCAGTGACTTGCCTTAACAGGTTCTTCCATATCTGCACACGCGCATCAACGTCCAATGAATCGTACCTTAGTGCCACCGTCACACGGCTCTCAATAGCTGGATCAAAGGAGCGAACGCGATTGGTAGTTAGGAAGAGCAGCCCAGGATGATATTCCAAGAGTCGAAGCATCACACAAACAAGAGTATTCCGCAACAAATCATTCGTCGTTCGCGTCTCAAGGAAGACGTCGGCTTCATCCAAGAGCGTAAGTGCATTCCATCCCGCACATAAGTCTAACACATCGCTCAGCCGCCGCTCCATCTCTTGGGGTCCACACCCAGCTCGCCCATGGTGACGTAATACAGCGGACGATGCAATACTTCCGCGATTGCTTCTGCGGTTAGGGTTTTGCCCACTCCGAGAGGCCCATGCAGCAGAATTATCGTCCCGCCGCTCTTCCCACCTACAATGTCATCCGTACCCGCATCGCCACCAAACCTTATAAGGGCACGGATGAGCTGCTTCCGCTCCTCGGAAAGAACCAACTTGTCAAAGGCTTGCTCATGAAACTGGATAAGTTCGAGGCCAGAGACCAGCACATGACCCCATGCCTTGGCGGAAAAACTGAAGCCGACCAATGCTGGCCAGCAGTATATGATGAGTTCCGGGGGAATCGTGTCCCACAGAGTCATTGTCTCTTCATGCGATGGGTCTTTCCCTGCATTGCCATTGCGCCATCGTTGATAGCGACCGGCGAATTGAATAAGGGCATTCGATGCTTCATCTGGGAACTGTGTGGGGTGGTGACCAAGAGCAATGCCGCGTGCGACATCGATCATGATGCGACCACCAGTGGGCAACAGACTGCTGTTGGATCGGGAAAGCGAGGATGATGATCCGCTTTGCAAGGATGAGCGGCCATGTAGAAAGAAGGTGTTTGGCGTGTACGCCAAAAACTTGCCTCCTCTGACACCGCTCCCATACCGCACATACCTCTCACCGCGCTCCTGGAACGCATCATGCTCAACACCGTTCTTGACAGGGATGTAGGTGAGTTCTGACTGAGGACGCGCTCGAGCGCCGATCCAGCCACTCAATACCTCCGTAAAGCTTATCAGCGCGAAGTGTTCGCCCATCGTAGCTACAAAGTCCATTGTCCAATGAAAGCTCTTCTCCATCCCAAGTAATGAACGGCGTTCTTCAAAGTAATAGTCGGTGACCATGAAAATACCTGGATGACCTGCGAGGTTCCCGGTTCTCCCTTGAACCGGAACGTCAGGACGGTAGAGTTCACAGAGTGCGTCGAAAGTTATCAAGCCGCTTGCAATCAGCTCGTGAGCGGTCCTAATCTGATCTTCATACAATCGTTCCATTGCCTGGATGAGTTCCGACAGGCCAAATATGGAGATAGGCTGCAGTGCATTCTGCATTCGAAAGCCGAAGCTGGACAGCTGGTTCAACGTCCGCCGTCGCCAATACTGGAGGAAGACGGGAGTAGGATTGAGGACGCCCTCATTATACCGAGAAAGGGCAAAGTTAAGACATCGGAGACGGCCTAGTATCAGATAAAGCTGCTTCGCAGGCACCGTCCGGCCAAAGGACGAGCCAAGGTACTGCCGAATAACAGTCTTAAGAGGAACTGAGCACTTCTCCGCCGTCAGCGCCGAGGAGGTTGTTGGATCTTCTAGGAACTCAAATATAGTGTTGTCATGATGTACATTCCCGCCATCGTCATTGACTAAGCGGACCTTGAATGGAAGAGTCGTTGTCGGTAACATTGGAGAGCTGATGGCCTCCTGCTGCTGCTGCTGGTGTGGTTCCATGTTAATGGTTCCGCCGCTGCTCGTCCTGCTCAACCACCTGCTGCTGTTGCTCTATCTCTTGGATCGACTGAGCGATGATGATGATGATGGTTGCCAGGCACCGCCCAATGATTAGTAAGAGTTCGTTGTATCTCTTAACTTGATGAGAGGAGGCAGCAGAGCCGTAGTAGGTAGATGCACCAGTAGTAGATGCACCAAACATTGAGCCAACGGCGGAGAAGTGCTTAAGTGGAAGGTAGACCGATCACTGATGATGATGAGCTCTCCCTCCGCGGCTCAGTCGTCATAAGAGCCAATCTCAAGCGCCGCGGCGCCGCGTCTTAGTGCGGACAGGATGTCGCACACCATTGTTATTATTTGAGACATCGAAAAGCTGCAGATGATGGTGTGTCTGTCTTTTCTTATGCTGCTCCTCCCGTTGTCAGAGGGTAATACTGAAGAGTTACTCTGTACCAAAAACTGAGACCCAAAAATAGAAAGCAGAGCAGAAGAGACCGAAAATAGAAAGATAAGACTTTATAGGTTTTACAAGAACTCGAAAGTAAGGGAGACCGAACAAAAAGACGAGGAGGAGTCAGGTCGTCAGGTCAAAGTGCAGAAGAAGAAGAAGCAGAACTTGCGGAATCTCGAATTCCGAACTGATATTATTGGAAATAATAGTGAGAAAAGTGCGATTTACTTATATAAAAAATTGACGAGATTTATGGAGGAAGAAAATTCTTCTTCCTCTCCTTCTTCTTCTTCCTTCTCTTTTTCTTCATCTTTTTACTTCTTCTTTTATTACTTCTTAGTAGTTATTAGTAGTACCTAAAGAAAACTAATAAAAAGCTTCAACTCCTGAAAATGCCTTCCTTTCTCGCATCATTGGAGAGAAGGATGAACTCTCGCTTCTTCTTCGATGGCCCCACAGCAGCCGCTTCTGGTCAATGGCCGTCCCTTGGAGGCCGGGTGAAGTCCTGCTACTTTCCTCTTTCCTTCTGTGTATGGCCTGCTCCTATAATTCTTTGTAGTTTCTCTTTTTAGTCTTCGTATGTAGGATCGTACAGATTTGCATCTCTTCGTATTATTTAGACAGTAGTCGACTTCATCCTCTTTACTAGTTTCTTGATAATGAAAAGATCCTTTAGAAAGCCAAGAATAGATGGGCTATAAATAAGACTTAAGAAGCTTTAGAAGTCTGCTGACTATGAAAGCCAAAGAAAATCGACAGAAAAAAGCTGATGAGACCTTTTTTTTCTCTTTGTTTGGGGCGCTTCTTATGGTGGAGCAATCTTTATAAGAGACGGTAGAGGAGGCCGATGCAGAGAGAGAAGAGAAAAGGAGAAGGAAGACGGTGGAGAAGGAAGCGTCGTACTGAGTGTGAATAGAGAGGACTCAGCAGCCCGCGCGAGAGAAGGGTACGGGAAGAGGGCGGAGAACGAATAGAACAGACATCAGAGAGGAGCGGAAGAAGAGGTACCAGAGGAGAGGAGCAGATTGTGGTCTGACAATCGGCCGAGGACAAGGATGATGATCCAGCCCAGAAGCCTGGCAACAGGCCCGGTGGCCACGGTCTTCGGTCTGCTGCGGCAGATTGACCGTCTTCGAAGTCAGGATATGCCCACAGCTACGGAGGCGGATCTGACGGCCCTGTTGGGCAAGGACCGACAAAAGGACAACAGGTGGAGGATCCAAATCGATCAAAACATTTTTCAGAGTTGAACAAGTCGACTGCCTTAGACGATGAGTGCATGTGTAGAGGGAATAGAAGGTCTTGAGAGAGAGAGAGGCTGAAGCGGGCACAGGTGGCGCCACCCCGGGGCGCCGCAGACGGGGGCTCAACTCTACAACAGACAACTAACATCGGATTGGGGCTCTCTGTAGGTGGGTCGGGGCGGTCAGGGAGGGCAGGATTACGTGCCCCCGCCGACGCAGGCTCTAATATGGCTTCCGTAGGAGTGGGAGAGGAAGCAGCAGGCAGTGGAAACGGGGTAGCTTTGGTGCAACTACAACACGAGGGGAAAGAAAGAAGAGACGAGGAAGAAGCGAGGAGAAGTAGGAGGAGAGGGAGGGCCACTGGATGAGGCGGCAGCAGGAGCTTCACTACCATGTGGGACTTGGAGACGGAAGGCAGGAGAACCCATGGAGACTTGAGCGGCGAGTAAGGGTGGCTTGACAAGTCTCCATCGTGACGAGACACGGAGAACAGCTTCAGAGGAGAGTGGTGCCATGGGAGTGGGCGGCCGGAACCTTGAGCTTGCGGAACAGCCTGGCCTAGTGGGGCCAAGTATTTCTTGCTTGAGAGAGAGAGCCCCGCACTAACCCTCTCCCGATAGTTGAAGCCCAGATAATGGATTCTTCTCCAGGACAGTCAGCGCAGGCCAGAAGGCCCTTGATCGTCTCCATCGCGGGGGCGGAAGTGAGCAGTGAGCCATGGCCGGAGACGGCGAGAGAGGAGGCAGCGAGAGGAAGAAAGAGATTCTTATTCAGAGCTTTTTGAATTTTGAGTCAGATTAGATGATTACTACTAGAGCTGATCTCTTAAACCTTGGGATATTTTGATATTTTGTACGGAGATTGAAACTTACTGAGTAAACGCCATCTAGCTTTGAGAGCAATGTGCGGACCCTGCATTTGATTTTTAGTGCGCACCAATAGTCCTTTCGTCCTCCCCCTTGTCATCAACCTCAAGCGATCGGGACATCTGGATCTTCACTTCTTCCCTGATGGGCACGGTTGCCGCTGCTCCAGGCTCCAGACAGCTGATCAGCAGAGCTCAGATGGAGACGCAGGACTGGATGCAGGTGACTTAGTGAAGACAAGAAGCTCTATAAACAGAGGCTGGCCACGAGAAGCACCAGGGTCTCGCTGGTAGTTGGCATGAGCTATGTTGTCCTCTGTATATGTCTTACGGGCTGGCGCCGTCCTGGTGGCGGCCATCGCTATCTTGGGTTCAGTCTTTCGGGCTCCGCTAGAACACTTGCTGTTCCATGAGCCTTTCTCAGAAGAGGAGCTACGTGAGATGTTAGCAGTGATGGTGAACATCACGCGGCCTGATGCTGTCGGCATGGGACAACAGGAAGGGATGAGAAAGAATGGCATCGCTGTCTGCTGCAGTGTAGATCTTGATGTATCTGTGCGAGCCGTCGACCTCCTCCGGGCAATGAAGGTTGAGATTCGATCCGCCCGGCACCATGAACGAGTTCATACGCTTACGGAGCTTGGAGAGAGCTTCGGCTTCTATTTCAAGCAGGGAGCTGCGGCTGAGCAGAGCATGGTCCGCTTCGTTTGCTCTTATCCCTCTTTCGGAGTCACATCAAGCTCACATGCTTTTGTCTCCCTCGCAGACTGATCTGGAGCTATTCCGAAGAGTCATCGCGCACGCTGACGCCATCCCTTCAGTTCAGCACACTCTGGGAGGCAATGCCGCCACTATCGCCCAGAGAGCAGCCGTGGAGGGCCATCGAGTGCTTCTTGGTGCCGCCATCGGAAAGAAGCTGCAGAGGTTTCTTCATAGCAACGTCCAGGTGAAGTCCTTGTAGGTGGTCCGCATCTTCGCTGGCGAAAAATCTTATGTGTGGGTCACTGGTGCAGGTCTCCGGAGGGCTGGATGATGAGAAGCATGAAGATGTACATCTAGTGATGGAGGTATCTTTCTCTGGATGGGTGGCCTGACTCTCTTCTGTCTCTTACCCTCGCTCCCTCTTACCATATTCTCGCCTACTCTCACTTTTTCTCTCCTCACCCTTCGGAAAGCCCCTCTCCCAGTCTCTCCTCTCTCCCTTTCTCTCGCTCTCTCTCCTTCCCCCCTTTCCAAACCAACATTTCTCTCTCTTCCCTTCTCGTATTTTCCTCCTTCCCTCTTCTCTCATTTTCTCTCTCTCTCTCTGTTGCGCTTCTTGCGCTGAGATCTTCGTTGCTGCGGGGATGCCGGTCTCCTGTTCCTCAGACACTCCCTTTGCTGATTCGGCAATCCTTGGTCTGTGCTCTTCCCTTCAAGAGAATACCTTGGTGGTGACTAGGTTCCGCTGCCCTGAACCCGGACTCTTTCTTAGCCTCAACGTCTCTACTATTGTCTCCCTCATCATCTTGTCCTTCTCCATTGGCTCAGTATTCCAGGGACGACAACTGGCATGGACTGACATCTGTCCGAGCAAACCGGTACTATCTAAACCACGATATCTATAATGCACACCTGACGGCCATGGAGGACTTCAAGCATGAGATCCAGAACTTCAGACCCAAAGTGGTTAGTCGTACCTCTGCTGCCACATGCTTTTATGATGGTTTCTGACCTCATAGCTACAGGTTGCTATTGGCGGTCTACAACTGCTCGAAGTGGTCCAGGACTACGAGGAAAGGAGACGAAAGCTTAGGTCACTGTCAGACTTCCTCCAAACATCTCTTCAGTCAGGAGTAGACACACACTTCGAACTCGCTAGCGCTTCAGGTGAGAGATGTCGCCGACTGTCTGGCGCGCGTCTTGTCCTCGTGGGTCGTCTGATGCTCTGAGCGCTCTCCTCCGACTTTTCACATTTTCTCTCTTTCATGTACCGCCACCTGTGTCTCAGATGTCGATCTGTATGAGAATCTGGTCAGCCTTGTGATGCCTCATAGCACCTCTCTGGGTATGAATGAGCAGGTAGCGTCTTCTACAGTGCCTCTTTCCACTCTAAGTCTTAGCATTCAGGGCATTGCATCTTCACCTGTCGCAGGCAGCTCCTGTCTCCTTCTCTCAGCATAATTCTTTCCTCTATCTGCCTCTGTAATACCCCGCTCGCCCTAGTCTCTACCTCACTATCAGCGGTAATGACGTTTCGCCTGTCTTGCTCTGCGGCAGTGCTTCGTTAGCTCTCACTCTTATAAGCCCTTTGTTTTGCCTTAACGACTAGGAACTTCATGCTCTCCACCATTACGTCTTCTATGGCTATTTGCCCTTTACGGGCTTCGCCAAGCCCAGGGTTAGCGACGTGACGGACATGATCGGGGACATCTTGCAGCTTGCTTCTTTGAACGGAGACCCTAGTGTTCCTCACTCGGCTGTCTTTTCTCGGCTAAAGCGTTTGCACTTCCACACCTTGCCCTTCCATATACTATGTCAACGGATAGATAGTGGCCTACCAGATCCCACTCGGTCATTGATAGAAGGAGTATTATTAGCCAGCAGACTTGGCTGCGGCAGTGCCTCCGCTTCCTCTACACTATCAAAAGGTGGGAACATGGGAACAAAAGTATTACGCGCTTGCTGCTTACTTGCGCCTCCTTTGCTCTGCAGCCTCCGAAATAACAATCGACGCTAAGGATCTGACGGTACTCCTTGCCAAGGGGTTCCAGCTCCGGAAAGAGGATTTGCATTACACTTTCCTTAACCCTCGGAGCCCATTCACAAGCTGGGAGGTGAGTTTAGGGCACCTCTGCTTGGGATTGTACTTGCTGGTTAAGCCTCTGCGCCTCTTCCTGTTTTCATTCCTCTTTGTGATCTACAAGTATCACCTTTCTCTTCTCCTCGCTGCTAGCTCTTCTCTATCTATAATTCTCTGCCTAACCAGTGCCAGAGGCCGATGAATGCCTGCAGGCAATATGTCTTCATTTTCCTGGGCCTCTGTTACTTCTTCCACAACCTTATAGGGGCCTATGTACCCCACGGCCCCTTTCTCATCTGACTCACTTCCTCTGTCGGCGCATCTAAGGTCGGCAATTTCACATGCACATTGGCTCCGGTGCTGCCATGTCGATCTGTGAAGAAGACTGCAGGGCTGGGAGACAACATCTCTGGTGCAGGTCTTGCCTATCATTATTTATAGCGCAGTCCTGCCCAGTTCTAATATGTAAAGAAGCCAGCTTCTGCCTTAAAGCACCGTCACAGCTAGTTCAAAGCACAGTTGACTGTCGCGCACTACCAGAAGTCAACCTTTGGTTGGCCTTCTCTTTGGAAGGGAGAGAGAGAAAACTGACAAGGAGAGGGCCAGGCCACGCAGTCTGTAGCTACTAATCATGCGGCTCAGCACCCCCTGCAAAGCCTCCTTCTTAGGTCTCGGACAATATAACGCTGCAGTGAACTATCTACGATGGGTGCAGTCCAAGGACAGGGTTGGATAAAGTAGAAAGAGGCAGCTCGTACGTGAGAGAGAAGAGGAAGAGAAGCTTTATGACGAAGGCTTCGAAGATGAGGGTGATCCACGGACTGAAAGGTAAAGGGCATTCATGACTGGGAGAGAGAAGAAAGAGATTGAAAGACTAAGAGAGAGAGAGGGAGGAGAAAGCTGGAGAGAGAGAGATGGCGGAAAAGAGAGAGAGAGAGAGCAATAAGCCTGTAAAACAGTACTGAGAGATGTGCACCGTAAACAGCCACATACTACTACAACAGCCTAATGTAACGGATGGGAATGTAACGCCCTTACCTGATTCTTCTCCTTTCTCTTCTCTCTCTCTCT
>FLMG01001593.1:1159-18659 GCA_900088475.1 Hyphochytrium catenoides
TCTCCATTCACTTTTACGCATGAACTATAACTCTTCAAGAAGATTGCGAAGAGGCCGTGGTTCCTACTGATGAAGCTCTCGCATTCCTCCTTCTAGAGCTGCAGAGCATTTGACATATCAGATCCTCTGCCACTGATGCTCCCTCCGGGGGTGAGGAGAGATGGAATGTATTGCTGCCTACTAGACAGGAAAGTAGACAGTCAGGAGCAGAAGGCATGAGGCAGACACTCTTACTATACACAGAGAAGAAGGAAAGGAGCTATGTGGAGAGAGAAGAAGTGAGAGAGAGATAAAGTGAGAGGGATGTAGCTGAATCTTTAGTAGTAGCCTGAAGGCACACCGCAGCTGAAGCATTCCCAAGAAGTGACATCCTCCATTCTACCTACTGCGTCTTACCTCACGGGCTCCTTTTCTCTCTCTCTCTCTCTCGGCGTGTGTGTCTGTGTGTGTCTCTCTCTCTGTCTGTCTCTCTCTTTCTCTCTCTCTCTGTTTGTGGTCCTCTGTCTGTCTGTCCGTCTCTCTCTCTCTCTCTCGCTCTCTCTCTGTGTCTGTTGTGGCGCTGTGTGGCCATCATGGAGGGGGACGAGGTGGAGAGACTGAGGCGTCAGTTGCACGGGAGAACCAAACTTATTGACGAGCTCCGGACGTCCTATCTCAGGTGAAGTGTCGTCCCACAGCAGACGCTCCTCTTCCATAGCTCGCTCTTCTCAACCCTTCTCGGTCTCTCTTCCCTCTTTCGCTGTCTCTCTTCCTTTCTTCTCTCCCGTCCTCCCCTTCTCTTCCTCTCTCACTTCCCCTTCCCTCTTGATTTTTTTCTCTCTCCCTCTCTCCCCATCTCTCACCCTCTCTCTCGCTCTCTTCTCCCTCTCTGTCTCTTCTCGCTCTCTCTCTTCTCTCTCTCTCTCACACACATCCATCCTACCCTCTCGCTCTCGTCCTCTTCCTCCAGGACAGCCCCTCCTCGCCCTCTCTTCCCCCAATTCTATCTTTTCCCTTTCCGCCGACACTAATAAATATCCATCGACCTGCTCTCCTCTCATCTCTAGGGATGTCGTAGCCGTGAAGGAGATTCTGGCTCGCCTCTTTCCGCAGGGACAAAGGCAGTTACCGTCCGAGCTCCAGCGCCTCCCCTCTGTCGATCTAAGAGGCCTTCTGCCGCTCTTTGGCCCGGCTAATCACTTTTTAGAGGTGGAGCCCTGCGAGGTACGTTTACGGAGGTAGAGTTGTTGACAGAGAGAAGCGCAGCAAAAGAGAGAGAGAGAGACAGGGAGACAAAGAGAGAGTTGTCAGAGAGAGAGAAAGAGAGAGAGATGCCGAGAAGACACCTGCCGTGATCTTTCCCGCCTCTTCAATGAGAGCCATTTCTCTCCGTGAGCATTTGTTCCTCGCAGGGTTACCTTTAGTTGCTTCCTCTTTCGCTGTCTCCTTATTCCATGTTTTCTTTCTCAAAACTGGGCCAATGTTTGTTCTCGCTTCACTTCCATTGCTTCCCAACTGCATCTCCTCATGCCTCTCTCTCTCTCTCTGTTTTGCCTGCTTCTTTCTTACGATGCCACTCCTTATGCGCTCACAGGCATGCGGTGGGATTGTCGATATGAAGCTCGTTCAGGTGCTGCTTCTGACCTGTGGACCCCTTTCCTCCTTCCATTGTGCTAAGGCTGTCCCAATTTTCCAACTTTCTCTCTCTTCCCCACCTCTCAGGCGCTCTCGCCTTTTCGGTTCTCTCTATTTCCCTCTTGACTTGCAAATCCAGTTTGATCTCTTTGTCGGTCTGATCCACGGTTCGTAGCTCCCCCTAGTTTGCCATGGTTTCTCTGTTGCCGGCCACGTCATATCCTCTTTCTGATTTAACTCCGTTGTCTCAACATCTCAGGAAGTCTTCACTTTCCGATACGTCAAACGTCTCTTCCTTCCTATCGGCTGTCTCTCTCATCTTTTCTCTCTTCGACAAGATCAAAGATGAGGCAGGCGACTGCTGTTTATTAGTCTCTCCCTGCCAGTCCACTTCATCTTTCAATCTCTCTCGCTCTCTTTCTTTCCTTCATTGTCTTTCCGGCACCTTGGAGTTTATGATAAGCTAAGTGAAGTTCTGCAGGAGAAGGAGCGGAATGAGGCGGAGGCCAAGGTCGTAGAGCTTCTACAGATGCAGGAGAGAGCACAGGAGAGACTGGACATGCTTCGGAAGGAATGTGATGAGGCTCATCAATCAGGTGACTTCTCTTCCAGCCCTCATCCCATCCTCTCTCTCTCTCTCTGGCCTCTCTCTCTGTCTTTGTCTATTTTTCTCTACTTTTCTCTCAATTTGTCTTCTCTCTCATTCCCGCTTTGTGTCCATCCATATGTCGCGATCGTCATTGATGCGCCAATATTCAGCGTTTTGGCTTAGTCTTTTCGTCACAATCTTTTCTCTCTCTCCCTTTTGAACATGCCGATCCTGTTAGGACCCTCTCCCTTATCTTTTCTCTTCCTTAATTTGTTTCACAGTCTCTCGCGCACTTACTGTCGCTTTTCTCTTGAGTCATCTGTGTGCTTTTTTATCGATCGCTCTATCTATCCTTGTGTGTCTCACGTACCTCTCTCTCTCGTAACATCAGCCACCTACTGGGAGAAAGAAGCTCGACAAGCTTTAGAAGCTCTCGAGCAGGGGGAGAAATCCGTTATCGGGCTGCGGGAGTCCCAGGCCAGAGCCAAAGAAGCTGTTCTGAGAGATATCGACAGATCCAACCAGGAGGCAAAGGTGAAGACCAGATGCTCTCTTTCTCCTGCTCTCGCTCTCGTTCTCTTTCTCTCTCTCTGTATGTGTGTCTATACTCAACAGTCCCTCAACCCTCTCTCTTGTCTCTTTTTCTCTCTCCCTCTGTGTTGGTGTGTCTCGCTACCTTTAGCTGAGAGCGTCCCAAAGAGAAATCCAGCGCCTTTCCTTAGAGTATAAGCTAGAGAGTGAGCGCAGCCTGAAGTATCGAGACGAGAGAGATCAAGTGAGCCAAATGGTAAGAGAGAGGAAAATTCCTTCGTCCAAAACGACCAAATAGAGATCGTCTTCGGAAACCACAAGCACACCGAGGAAGGGAGAGAGCGAGAGAGTGAGAGGATACACACAGAGGAAGAGGAGAGATGGAGAGAGTTGCACACAGAGGAAGAGAGAGATAGAGGACAAACGCACAAAAACAGAGAGAAAGAGGCCGCCTTATAGAAAGGGAGCGAATGTCGAAGGAGAAGAGCATTTGGAGTAGAGGACGTAACTTCTGCCAAAGACAGCGATATAAGAAGGAAACGAGAGGGAGAAGAGAGAGAGAAGAGAGAGGGCGGAGAGTGAGAGACAACAAGCGGAGACGGAGCAAGGGAGGAAGGTATAGACACTTATAAAGCGAGAGTCATGCGGAGGGGACCAGAGGCGATGTAAAGTTAGCTCTAGCGGAAGACTCTTAGTCTTCAGCCCTAACCCTTGCTATTCAGCTTCAAGCCTGCCAGGCCACGGGGCAGAAACAAGCGCAGCAGCTGCAGGAAATTGAGCACGAGTTGAAAGAGACGATGGCGTCTCTTTCTTCATTGCAGGAGACATTACGAAGCAAGGAGAGAAAGATAGAACTCCAGGGAGAAGAGCGTCAGGATCTTCTCTTCTCTCTCAATACTAAGGTAGAGGAGATCCGGATATGGAAGGAGAGAGTAGACGACGAAGAGCGGAAGGTAAAGAGGTTAGAAACACAGCTCTCGAAAGAGCGAGATTCCTCTCAGAAAAGAGAGGCAGAGTTGAAGGACGATATCTCTCACCAGGAGCGCAGGATCAAAGCCCTAAATACCGCTCTAGTCGATGAAAAGATGAGAGAAAAGCGACTCCAGAGAGCGAGAGCCGCCCAAAGGCTAGTCTCTCTCCTTGCCAGCAGAAGGGCAGGAAGAAAGCTTAAGGCTTTTCATCGCATGGCGCAAGAGAGACTATGCTTCAAAATCAAAGATGGAGCAAGGAGAGAAAAGGACCTACATTTGGTCATAGACAGACTGTCGGCCACTCTCTCCTTTCTCTATCAGACGTTAGGTAGCAGGCTGTCGAGGCGAGTCCAGGCCTTAGAGGCCGAGAAGATTGTCTTAGAACAACGTCTTCACGACGCAGGAGGCCGGTGCGTTGACTTGGAGGCGGAGAACAGAGAGAGAGGGGCAAGGTTAGAGGAGCTTCTCTCTCTGACCGCCAGGTTGACTGAAGAAAGACAGGCGTACAAGGAGCAACTGGACTTGTCTCTTGTGGCTTTTGAGAGCCTAAAAGCTGAGCGGGAGAAGGAGAGAGACACTCATGCTGCAACTCTTCAAGCCGTGAAGGAGCAGCTTGAGAGGGAGATTCAGAGGTTAAATGACTCACTCCGGCGGAGCACGACAAAAGAGAAATTCTATAGAGAAGAGTTAGATGAGAAGAGGATCCACCAAGAGGTTGGTCAACTCTCTCTCTCTCTCTCCGTCTCTCTTTTACTTCAGAATACGACCACGTCTCTCTCCTGCCAAGCTTCTCGCTACTCTTTCACTTATCGATTGCACTTGACGAACACCTCTCTGTTGCCCTTCCTCATCCCATCTCCACCTGACAACCTCTTTACCTTCAGATTTGCCTTGCTCTTTGGTTTATGTCAGACGGGTGTCTTCGTTCGTCTCTCTCCTATTGTCTACGGTCGTGCTTTACCCTCCTCCTCCTCCCTAAGTTCCTCTCGCTTTCAGGCTCATACTCTATTTTCTAACTTTTCCATCTTTTTTTATCCTTCTTAGTCGCACTCCAACTCCTTCTCTCCGTCACTCTTTTTCTCTTGTTCTCTCTTTCTCTATCTGTAGTTTTTCTCTATCTCTTGTTCTCGTTCTCTCTCTCTCTTTTTTTCTCTTTCTCTCTCTCTCTCTATCTATCTTTCCCTCTCTCTCTCTTTCTCTTTCTCCGTCTTTCTCTCTGTCGTTCTCTCTCTCACTCTCTTCCTTCCCTCGTCTCGTCTCTCTCGCCGTGTATGTGGCCCTGGGCTGAAAACAGGCTTTGACAGTGATGGCAAGCGAGCAAAACGAAGTGATATCTAGCTATGTCCTAACGTAAGTCAATGAGTTCAGTTGTGTGTGGGACATTGTAAAAGCCCAACTTTGTACTCTCTCTCTCATTCCTTCAGATGCCTCTAACCCCCACTCCTCTCTCGCTACCTTGACCAGGGTCCGAGAGCTCCGTGAGGCGCTGCAGCAGGAGATCCACCGCAAGGACGACGTCTTGCATCGAGCCGCAGGACTGGAGGCTGCCGTAAGTAGTCTATCACTCGTTTCTCTCCCAAGGCCCAGCGTCTCGCTTCTCGCTCAGTCTTCAGCTCTGGCTTCCTTCCTCCTTCTTTGTGCCATAATTCCTACTCTGGTTGAGGCACGGACGTGGTCTGCCTTCCTAGCTCTTGGTCTTCTTAGGTTTTGCGGTCCCTATGCCTTGAAGTGCTGGTCTGTTTGTCTGTCAGCTTTCCATAACCGTGGTCTAAAATCTGCCTCTTCAAGGCGACATCCGCGGCCCGAGAGAGGGACGCAGCGCTGCGGAAGGCTGAGGTGTATCAGCACATGCTGCAGAACTTGACTGTTCTCAGTCTTCAACAAAAAGAAAGGAGAGGAGAGAATATCCCTTCTCAGCAGTGGCTAGATGCTGGCACTGATCAGGTCATCAACGATTTAGCTTGCAGAGTCATCGTCAAGTTCCTCCAAGTGAATCTGAAGCTCAAGGTAAGCCCTGGAGAGACGAGAAAGGCGGTAAGTGGAAGGGAGAGAAGGCACAGCGCCGAGGAGAAGACTGCCGCTCTGGCGTCTCTCTCCTTAATTTAACTCTGTGCGGAGCCGCCATAGATACTCCTCTCACCTTCCCCTCTTCGCGCTTTTTCTCTCTCTCTCTCTCTCTCTCTCTCTCTCTTTCTCCTTGTTTGCCAACAAAGATCCATTGAGTTTGCAGCTAAGGCAGAGAGTAAGAGAGCCAGGCAGCAAGAGGAAGAGAAAAACTGGATAGGAAAGAAAAAATTCGGGAATAAGAGACAGATGAGAGTCAAAGGACGAGCGCTGACATCATCTTCTCCGCCGTACGTATCCTCTGTTGTTGCTTCAGGCTAGCAGCAGCTCAATAAAGCTGATCACCAAGTTGGCAGAGCTCCAGCCCCTCCTGAGCTGCCTAAGGATGGTCTTCACAGCTGTCAATCAGAGTGGTTTCCTCTCAACCTTTGGGGTCCTTGTCCGCTTTCAAACACGAGAGCCCCTCCCTCCCGCCGTAGTGACGGTCCGCAGAAAGGGCAACGCTCTCGACATTGTGAGGATGATACGGCGCAGGAAACAGAAGCCTCACAAGTTTGAGCGGAGTGTCGGTGGGATATCCTCTCGACTTCTCCCTGCTTTCTCTTGTCCTGTTGACCTGACTCTTCTCTCTCTCTCTCTCCTCTTCTATTTTCTTTGCTATTCTAGCTCCTCGACTGTCATCTCCCCTCCATCCGTTGGCTTTTACATGCCGTTAGTCTACTATCTAGACCACCTCTATACTTTTAACCCTAGTAGCGCTGTCGTCTTCTCTTCCTTAGTAGTGCTGAAGAAGGGACTAACGTCTACCGCCAGGGTCCTCTAAGGAGATCGACAGCCCCGAAAGGACGGAGGTGAGAGCTGAACAAAAAGACATTCCTCGTGTCCTACAGCGAGGAGTGAGCAAGGTGAACATGTTGGAACAGTTGGCAAGGCAGCCAAGCACCGCCTCGCGATCATCAAAGAACAGCAGCAAGCTACGTGTCAACCCGTAGTGTCCGTCTCTCTCTAGCCCACCCTCATCCCAGTGCTGGGATGAAGTTTACGCGTGGCCTTTGGATTCTCTCTCTCTCTCTCTCTCTCTCTCTCTCTACCTCTCTCTCCAATGTCTTGTATGCCCCTGTACATATGCGTGTATACTTCCATCATTTCCTCAGGGATGAACCCTGAGATCAGTGGTCCGTGGCATTGAATGTATGTGTTATCCGTGCATCGTGCTGCCGTCTCCTCAGTCCCTCTTTAGAAGAAACCCGGACTAGTAAAGGTAATGGGAGCAATAATAGTGCCAAAAGAAGAGAGTGAGATCGGATCAGCAGGGGAGACGGCACTGATAGTTAATTTAAAGCTGTTATTTATAGCTGTGACTGCAGACTTCTACTTCTACTCGCAGACAATCTTAGAGTTCACAGCGCTTAGGGCAATGGCGAAGGCCTGCAGGGGAGACAAAGGATAGCGGAAGTCGCAGCTGAACTTGTTGGTGGCCACCTGGAAAACGAGAAAGAGAGAGAGAGAGAGAGAGAGAGAGAGAGGGACAGCGTCAAAAAGCTACGCCAAAGGAGGAGAGGGACGTTGCACAAAATACTTTAAAGGCGTATAAGGAGAATAAGGACGTGAAGGGATGTATGGCTGCCGCGAGGTCATCTTAGGGCAGCACGTGCAACTCTACAGAGGGGATTCTTTTAGAGAGAGAAGAGAGAGAGACAGGGAGACACAGAGAGACAGAGAGTCAGATTAGAAAAGGGCAATTCTAGGGAGAGAGAACGAGGAGAAACGGAACAGCAACTTGTTCATCGGGAAGCGAGAGAGAGCGCCAACAGGAGAGGACGAAAGTCGACACTTCACGACTTTCTGCCTCGCTGTAGTTTCCTCAACTCTTCCTTTTACCTGTCCAAACAGCATAACGACCTGGTCTTCTTGCGCAGGATCTACAAGGAGGAAGTTTCCGACACAAGCCATCGTCACTCTTCCTCCAAAGTCCAGGCAGTAAGACTCAAGGGACTCGTTCCAGACCGGTGATTTGTTTACTAGGAGAGAGATGCTCTCGTGTGTCCCCTCTGCTCCCTGCACCTGCATGTACTCTCTCTTGGTCTTGGGGCGCCAGCTGGCAGTCGTGATGATGCCGTTCTCCATACTCTGGACCTTGGGAATGTGGATCTTCATCTAAACGTATGAGGCGTAGAGGACAGAGCCATAAGAGGAAGCGACACCACAAGAGGCCAACACCATAGAGAGAAAATAAAGAGAGAGGAAGAAGAGTAGCTACGTGACGTCCAAATCTTAGCAATTGACAAAAGCTGCAGAGACGAAAGGACAGACATCTCATAGCCCAGCCCACATCGACACAGACCAGGGATCGGAGAGAAGGCCACAAAGAAGAGAGTTGGCAGATGGCATCAATCCCCTCTTCCGCTCCCCAAGCTCGTCTAGCTTACCTGTCGTGGTACCCCTTGCATCCTAGTGGTTGCATACTGCACGGCACACAGCTGTTTCCGCATGGAGAGAATGCCTGCTGCCTTTTCCGGGGCCAGTCCACCGTCATAGAGATTATAGTCAGAGCCCAGCAGATTCCCAGAGAGTCTGCCCAAGTAGCTGCAGCTCTTAGGGTCCAGGCAGTCGAGGCGGGTGGAAATGTGATAGGAAGGAGTGACGCTCGCGAGCTTGGAGACCCGCTTGGCTGCCATAATGAAGCGATTGTCTTCCTCGCTAAACAGCTGATAGCTGCTGCCGCTGACCACCAGGTAGCAGCTAGGTCGAGAGGAAGTAAGCGAAAGGAGTGAGAGGAAAATGGAGAGAGAGAGAGAGAGAGAGAGAGCCACAAAGAGAGAGAGAGGGGCAGACGGAGAGAGAGAGTGTCAGAGAGAGAGAGAGAAGAGGGAGGAAAGGACGATGGGTAAGCCGAAGAATAGTCCGAGGTCAGGTACAAAGAGAGACACAGCTAGAGGAGGGAGGACCTGACATATATGCAACCATGCCAGCTTTCATAATGGTGGGCTTAGAAAAGATAGAGGTGGGAGACAGAAAAGAGAGAGAGAGGAAAGTAGGTCACGAGATAATGAATTCAATTACCTCATCTTCCCTGCGTCTGGAGGCAGAGGCTGGCTCAGCTTCTCCTTCAGCTTGGCTGCGTCCACTCGGAGGAACTCACCAACATTAAGATGCGGCTCGTCTATGGCTGAAGAGAAGGTGACAGAGTGGCGGGGAGAGACGGAGAGAGAGAGAAGCTTTGTAGGATCTCGAGGGGGCAGAGCTTTAACTTGACGATGCTCCTCTTCTTGATTGTCCTCTTCGGTGTCAGAATCACTCTGGTGCGAGCCTTCAGACTCGTCTAAAGGTAGAGAAACCGACAGAGAAAGAAGAGGTTAAGGACGAAGGGAACGAAGGACAATACAGGGTGGCGATGAACTAGAAGTATGTATCTTCTTGACGAGAGAGACAGAGGGAGTTAACAGGCAGACACAGAAACACAAGCAGAGAGACAGGGAAAGACAGGGAGAGACAGAGGGAGACGAGAGACAGACAGACAGACAGACAGACAAACAGACAGAGAGACAAAGTGAGAGAGAGAGAGAGAGAAGCGAGGAAGGAGAGAGAGAAGATGAGAAGAAAGTCTAAGGCCTGACACAGAGATCTGCGGCAGCCTTAGAGCGGGTGAGGGCAGGTGAGTCAAGCTCCAATATCGACCTTTGAACCTGGACTGCAAGTCACTATCACCGTCTTGAGCGGTGGGGCCATTGGGAGAATGCAGCAGGTCCGTCAGGGACCATTTCCTTGAGGGAAGAGCGGTATCTAAGGCTCCATCCGATGACGTCTCCGGAGCGCTTTCCACTGACTTTGGCATCTTCTCTGTGAGCTGAACTTTCTCAAGGCCAAAGATGTCAAGGAAGTCTGTGTCCACAGCTGGGTCTGCAAGTTGACTCTGATTATCGAGGCTGCTTGGAGTTCGATAGGCAGACTGCTTGCCGCCATCAAAAAGCTGCAGAACATCGTCTGTTGGAGTTGATTGAGAGCTCAGCGCATCATCTTCAAAGGGATTCACCCTTGAGACGGGCTGCTGGGCCTGACGGTTGAGATTCCGTCGGGTGGAACGAGAAGAGGAGCTAGGAGGAGGAGGTGGCGGTGGCCGGAGAAGCATGATATCCTATGTTCTGCGCTGGTAGAGCTCTCCGGCTTTCGCTTGGAAGGTCCCTCCAAAAAGAGCAATGCCTGAGCTTTGGTCACGGGCAGCACAGAGTCCTGCCAGATTGACTGTAGGACTCTATCTCTCTGCCTACTATTTCTCTTCTGAAGGATCGTAGAGCTACAGGCTTGAGACGAGCAGGTCAGCCAGGGACCGCTGGAGATGCTGGCAGACGCTGGGCGTCCAGAGACCAGAGGTCTTAGGCTAGAACCCAGATGTACGAAAGGGGCAGCAACCGGAGAAGAAAAGGAAGCAAGTGACAAGGAGAAAAAGAAAGAGTGGAGAGCACAGGGACTAGAGCGAGGGCCGGAAAAGTGAGGCAGAGACAGAGACAGAGACAGAGATAGAGACCGGCGAGAGAGAGAGGGAGAGAGACACAGAGACAGAGACAGAGAGACAAAGAGAGACAGAGAGAGAGAGAGAGAGAGAGAGAGAGAGAGAGAGAGAGAGAGCACGATTAGTTCCCTACTGTGAGTTTGCTGGTGTTGCAGTTTTCTTCTGAAGTTCTCCGCTGGATGTAACGCCCTTCTCATTCCAGACCTGGACAAATGCTATTTAGAATGATAAGTAATCATTCGAAATCCAAATCACATTCTGTAGATGTTGTGGTACAGTGGGCACTTCGCCTCCGTTCCTTTCTTTCGTGCCGACACCCGACACCTCAGCTTATTCTAAACCTAGATACCTATTATTAGGGATGGCATCACAGGTAATAGTATTTGAGTTTCCCACGAGAGGGTTGGTGTATGGCGAATCATGAGAATGCGAACCTGACGCGGAGCCGCGCACCTTCTTCGTAGAGACTTTAGGGTCCGCGCCGCAGGTGACGCTTCCGATGCTCGAGCTCCAGATGTCTTCAGAACTAGTCTGCAGACCGCTGACAAACTATAGTGAAGATTCTTAGACCTCCGCTGAAGCTACAAGAGCATCCCGGTTGGCTAGTGACGGTCGTTGAGGGGTAAGTAAGGGAAGTCTGATTCTACCTGGAGGACCGGTGCTATACGGAGGTCGAGCCATCGGAGAGGTTCCTTTACTAGTCTTCACAAGCAAGATTTAGCCTTCAGGAGGGCCTCGTCAAGGCGTCTTTAGTTATCTAGCTGTAACTTGGAGAAGAGCCCTTGGAGTGAGCTTGTGCCTCTTACAGATGAAGAAGACTTTGACGCTAGATTCTGATGATGGTGGAGACGAGGACCTGCAGCTGTCTATCAACAAGGACTTCGCTAAGAAGTTTGAAGAGAGAAAGAGAAAGCAGGAGCTCGCCCATCTTCGAGAGCAGCTATCTGAAGAAGAAAGCACGTCTGAGGAAGAAGATGAGGACGGAGAGCTAATTGATGACAAACTGGACAAGGAGATAGAGACAACTCTGCGGCTGATCCGCAAGCGAGACCCTCGGGTATACGATAAAAGGACCGTCTTCTATCACGACGGGGCTTCAGGTGAGACAGTTAGAAGAGCCAGAGCAACCTTCTGAAAGGAGCAGGAAAGGGCACATAGCGGAGGGAGAGATGAAGAAATAGTGAGGAGAGTGCCAACTGTGACTGAGTGAGATAAAAAGCGCCGGAGAATGTAAATAGAGTTAGAAGGGTTTGGTCTAGAGAGGGAGAGAGGGGAGAGTATATTTATCTAGAAGGAGAGAGGACCGCCAAGGAGTGCGCATTGATACTTAAGGAGAGGCTTGTGACGAGAGGTACAGGAGAGAAAAGAAGAATGGAGGTAGAAGAGGAAGATCACAGAGGAGAGACACACAAAGTCTAAAGACCTCAGGACAAAGAGCGAAGGAAAAGGGGGAAAAGAGATGAAAGGGAAGCGGAGAAAGTTAGGTGGTTGATGCAGGGACGTATATTATAAGACGGCGCTTGCAAGCAAGATTCTGAGCGCTATCATGTCCTTTTCGTCCTTTTAGTAGAGTCGCAAGAAACTGAAGACTCTTCCTCCACCACCAAGAAGAAGACAAAGAAGGAGAAGCCAAAGTATTATAAGGATGTCCTTCGAGAAAATCTGCTTGCCGGCAAAGAAGCAGCAAGTGAAGAAGAGGACGAAGAGGATAAGACCCAGCATACGGCTAGCAGATCACTGACCTATCAGGAGGAACAGGACGCACTGAAGAGATCCTTTCTCAACAGTGTGAAAGAAGAGTTCGAAAGCAAAGGAGAGAAAGAGGAAGACGAAGAGGAGGATGGCTTGGGAGGAATGTTCAAGGTTCGAACAAGGGCGGCCACTGAAGAAACTGCACCCTCCACAGAGTCAGGTGGGCGCTGCATCGTAGACGTTCAAGAACTGAAGGATAGAAAACTATAGATCCAAAGTGAGGGTATCAGAAAGGAGATGTAGGAAGAGGGCAAAGAGAACGAGAGAGATCGTGCAAAAGTTCACTTCCCATTGTTGGGGACAAAGTGCATGATTAAGGTGGCGATGACCAGAGAGTTGAGATCATAGAGTCAAGACTATATCCAGAGAGAATAGGGAAGGCAGACACAGCTGTTGTCGACAGAGAGAAAGAGGTCAAAAAACAAACAGAAAGATAGGGTTGAATGGCGGGGGCAGCACCAGATTATATGGACCCTTATTAGGCTTTTTACTGTCTCGCAGACGGCACGGAGGAGCTAGATTCGGACGAGAAATTTCTGAGAGACTATCTGAAGGGCCAGAAGTGGAAGGAGGACGATGTTGCCATTCCAAGGTAAGGCATTTACACCACCTCACCGCTCAAAAGCGAGGTTCTTATGCCTTATCCTCTCACTCCTTTGAACCCCAGAATCTCTCCACTTATTTTCTGGCGCTCTTCCCATCCTTGATTCGTGGCTCTTCTTTCGACATTCCCAGTTCCTTTCTCTTGCTAAGGGCTTACGGGCTATCACTTCTCCGTTTCCCGCGGGAACTGAGCTTGACCTTCTGAATCTGAGCTTGCGCCTCCTCAACCCATTCTTTTATTCGTTCTTGCTTCTCTATGCGCTCTCTGTTTTAGACTCATGTCCTCTTTCGATAACGCAGCTACTCGGAGCTTGTTCAAGAGGCTGATGATGAAGACGATGAGGCGGCGGTAGATGCTGCTGAAGAGTTTGAGAGAGAATACAACTTCCGCTTTGAAGAGGAAGGAGG
The DNA here is from genome assembly GCA_900088475.1 of Hyphochytrium catenoides. Lineage (NCBI taxonomy): Eukaryota > Hyphochytriomycetes > Hyphochytriales > Hyphochytriaceae > Hyphochytrium > Hyphochytrium catenoides. Next base: position 14,202 of record FLMG01001593.1, read on the forward strand.
AGCCGAGATTCAGAGCTATTCCAGAAATGTCGGAGATTCCCTTCGAAGGAAGGACGAGAAGAGGAAGCAAGAAAGAAAGGAAAGGAAAGAGAGAAAGGAACGAGAGAGAAAGCAGAAGGAGCTGGAGCTTCGGCGACTGAAGAACCTTAAGATGCAAGAGCTTGAGGAGAGGCTCCGAAAGCTCCAAGAATATGCGGGAGAGGATGTGTCTGGTCACATTCCTGAAGATTTTGATCTGGACGAGGAATGGGACCCCGAGAAGCACGAGCAGCAGATGCAGAAGATCTTCAACGACGAGTACTATGAGAAAGAAGAGGATAAGGACGCTGTTGGTGCAGAAGCAGAGGAAGACGAGGCGGAATGGGGAGAAGAGAACTACATGGAAGGAGAGGACGAAAACTACGAGGGAGAAGAAGCATATGAAGGAGAAGAGGGTGAACATTGGGAAGGAGACGATGGCGGAGAGGAGATGGATGCTTCTAGTATGACTCCTGCAGAGATCAAAGCTTTAAAGCAGAAGTATCTGGACGAGCTCTATGGTCTGGACTATGAAGATCTGGTTGCAGGCATGCCGACGCGCTTTAAGTATCGGCAGGTCGATGCTAATGACTATGGGCTGACTGTGGACGAGCTGCTGGAGGCGGACGATAAGGAGCTGAAGCAGTATGTGAGCCTTAAGAAGTTGGCACCCTACCGAGAGCAAGAGTGGTTAGTGCCTAGTACGAAGAGAAGAAAGTTCAAACAAGCGCTACGGAAGAGGCAGCGCGAGGCTCCTCCAGCAACATCAGCACCGGAAACATCAGAGAAGAATAAGAAGCGTAAGAACCACGTGCAGGCCGATCAGAAGGACCAGGAGAACAGCAAGAAGAAGAAGAGAAAGCACCAAAAGCAAGAAGAGCAACAAGAAGAAGGTCGTGGGGAAGGAGAAGCAGAAGCGGAGACAGTGATAGAGAGTAGGAACGAGGAGGAGAAGAATGGCTCTTCAGAGAAGAAGAAGAGGAAGCGAAAGAAGAAGAAAAGCGACAAACCTTCTATCCCCTCCTCATCCTCTATCTCCGCCAGCCGACTCAGCACCTACAAATTAAAGCCCCTGTCATAGCCAATAGTGGGAGCTAAGAAACTATAGTTACCCTGAGCCTCTTGGCCTAAAGAGACCTGAAAGAAACAGCTATTCGCTGTCACCTCCTTGTCAGACAATCAAGGAGAGGGAAGCGCAGGGTGACGATAGGGACGGGACCAAGGTCCTTAATTAGACTTCGCTTCTGGTCTTAGCCCTAACGCATCTTTAGCTTCAACGAGCCAAGGAAGCCGGGGCGTCCTACGCTATACCGTCAGCCTGCGCTGTCTCTCTCAACACATAAACATTATATATCCTTAACCTCTTCTTGTACATTCAGAAGGCGGCGGACCTGTCCCCTCCCCTGTTCCGGGGGTAGCTACCGACTCTTCACCGAGCGGCCAGAATTAGAGCACTGCCCATCTTCCGCGTCTTCCACCTTTCCTTCCAACAACGAGAGAAGTGCTCTCTATACTTAACTCTCAACATCTTTCTCGGACCGTCGTAGAGGCATCTTCAAGTCGCGGACAGCTGTAGACCTAGACTGCAACTGCACACTTATGACGGCCTTAAACCAAAAGTATGAGAGGCCAGGAGATGGACTTTGGCTGTTGCTCTTGCTCTTGTTGGCTGACTTGGTTTGTGGCAGTCCTTAGCTCAGAGTACCTTTTTATAGCCTGTTCCTTCACCTCTAGATACTCTAACCATTCACCCTGGGTCCCATTCAACTTAGGCTTCAACGCCCTGACCTAATCTAAAGCAGCTTCCGCATCTCTTTCTCCTGGTCTCTCATACTTTTGCTTAAGGCCGTCATAGTGTTTGCCCACCTCTCCTCTAAGCTGAGGAGTGGTCCCATATTGCCTTTACCTTGTCCATTATAAAGCGTAGAGCGGTATCTTGAGCCCGTTGAAGCACAGTCTGAACCTTGTGCCCAGGAGAGTATCTCTGGGTTCCAGCCTCAGAGACCGTCATCGCCAAGGCCCTTGACTGGTGGGATATTCCGATAGGATCCAAATTTTGCCGTGCCAAGAAAGAGAAGAGCTGAAGCTTCACCTGGATGGACTCCTCGATAGCGATAGCTGGGAACGGCTTCATAGTTCCCTTTACAATACTGTTTGGTGTATTCAAAGAGGCAATTATATGGCGTTATCGGCTAGTGGTGTCAGAATGCACTCTCCTGCGCTTGCGGTTGATGCCTGGAAAAGTCTGTTATTAGTGAAGATGCGAAAGAGACTGCAGAATGAGCGCAGAAGTCGAGCTTCCAGATGAAGCTCAATGAGACCCTCGGTCGTTCCTATGGGCCTTCGACAGTTATAAGAGTCGGAAGGGTAGTGTAGAAGGGGTGAGTTATTGTCTGAAGGCGAAGATCTGAGGGCGTCTAGGTGGTACTTCTGCAGCACGTGACTAGGAAGGGAGGCTAACCATCGGCCAATTTGACATACAATAAGCTAAAGCCACAGCTATTTCTCCGACAAGGGCAGTACCAGGAGCCCCAACGCCAAGGGGCCCATGGCCGACAACACGGTTATACCACTCGGCAAGGATGCTACCAGTAGCCAGGCTGACGCCACCCAGCCTGGTCAAGCTCTCGAGGCCATGAGAAAAGCCGGGGACCTTCTTAAGGAAAATGCACAGATCGTAAGCCAGCTGCAAAGCCTCAAGGGCAGCAAGAAGGTCGGCAACTCACGCCTCTCTCATTTTTGCCCTTCACTTCTTTCATCAATCGCGGTTCCTGCTTTCGTCCTGGCTGCACTTTGCTCTCTTGTGAGCTACGTTTTGCTGTCACATAGATAGCCGCCTACTGGCCCGCTACTTCTTCCCTTTCCTTCATTGTGTCTCTAGACTCTAGATAATGATGATGCTGTTGCAGGACCAGCTGGTAGGGGAGCCAATGGAGGTGGAAGGAGGATCAGATGTAGAGGAAACGCTTCTAAAGAAGCTTCATAACAACCTCACTCAGGCAAGCAGCCGCAACTGCTCTTATGAGACTGTCCGCTACCCCTGGCTCCTTGTGACTTATGAAGGCAGCCGCCTTGTTTCGTCTCTTTTCTCTCTGTCTCCTCCACACACACTCTCTCTCCCCGGTGCCTTGCCTTTGCCACTCCGCATCACGCTGTCCTAGATAAGCCATCGCCTCACCCGAACTCTGGCAGTTTCTCCTTCTTTCACTGTTCAACACTGGGTCTGTTTCTCTATTTCTCTTGTTACCGTGAGTTCCTCTCGCTTTTGCCCATTTTGTCAAATGCACTTCATGCTTCTTCTTCCTCTCTGCCTTCTAACCTATGCACCTCTCTGCAGGTGGTTGGCATCTACAAAGCGTATGGAGACTCTGTCAAGCTGTCAGCCTCCTCTTGAAGAAGAGAGATACCCATGAGCGTCCAGGCAATCCCTTCAGCTCCGCCCCGCTATCCCCTCTCGAGTCTCTCTCACTCCTTCCATATCCCTCACGAAGTTAGGACCTTTTTTGTTATGCACACGCGAGGCGAGGCTTTGTGCTTCTTTATATCCAGTTTCCTGATAACAGAAGGGGAACGAGTGCCATAGGGCTCTCCACGACCACCGGAAGAGTAAGCTCAGTTGCAGGAAGGGTGAAGCGTATGAGAACAGTCAGAGACATCAAGGCGTCTACGAAAGAGGTGCTGGCCCGTAACTTTATGCGTAGAGCATGGCGTATAACATGCATAGAGCTATAGATCCCGAGTATTCGTCTACATAGTTGCCAGTAGTTAGCAGTGTTAAAGTGACAGACCTCTGCAACAGTGACACTTCGCGCCTGCTTCTGCGGGGAATCTGCGATCTAAGAGCAATATGTGCCTGGAGCTGCTGCTACCAGGTAGCTCCTAACTGCGAGCAGTCATTGGCCAGCTTGGGAAAAGAACACCAGTAATAAAGAACCGAGTCAGAGTTGACCTTTCAATTATAGAGTTTCTATGGTACAGGACGGACTGGGGACGGGCTCTTTCACGCGCCGTCGAGCGCCGCAAGAAGCAACTCCTTCTTCCGCTTGAGGACCAGCTCCTGAATCTCACTCTGCAGATAGCAGCAGATAGATTATGTTAGTGGAGAGAAGTAGTAGAACTTATATGCAAACACTGCCGAAGCTCTATCAATGACAGCGCAGGCTGAAATAGTTGTGTGTGGCGACGACTGTGCAGGAGTGAGAGAGAGGCAAAAAACTTGGGAGCAGCAGGGAAAGCGGTGGAAACAGGAGGGAGAGCATCTACTTAGTAAGGATGAGGGATTCACCTGGTTGGGAAGAGGAACGTGCGATCTGAGGACTGTGCTTCCCTCAGGCACCAGCACCTCTTCTTCTTCCTCCTCACTTGTATCCTCGTCCTCTAGAGCCTCTTCTAACGTACCGGCTGCCTTGTTTGCCTCCTATTCAAAGATTGGACAACACC
>FLMG01001604.1:0-10336 GCA_900088475.1 Hyphochytrium catenoides
AGAGAGAGAGAGAAAGGGAATGAGAGAGAGTGAATAAGATAAGCAAGATAGAAGAAGAAGGAAAGGAACAGATATGAGAAAGAAGTCCCTAGTCTGACCAAGAGCTCTTAGTGACAAAGAGAGAAAAAGAGTGCACAAGACCGACGTGCAACTACGGACGGCGCGCCGCCTAAGACAATTCCGTGGACGAGCAGAAGGAAAACAACGCCAAGTAGTTCTATCGACCGTGGCTCAGGCACAGAGCGAGAGGATTCGGAGGGAAGAGAGAGGCAACAAGTTAGCTGACAGGCGGCCGGTGGAAAAGTACAATGACGGCGAAGGAGCTCCCCTCGTGTTCTGTCAATTACCTTTATATTCTCTGATCCTGAGGAATCGTCTGCCAGGGTGTCAGGAAGGGTTGCAGAGCTTGTCTCTGAGTGACCTTGTTTACTATCTTCTCCCTTGTCTCTCTCGCCTATTCTCTCCTTCTCTCCGTCCATCTCTCCTCCTTCCTTCTTGCTCATCGGGAACAACCATGCACTACTTACCGTCAGCAAAGGATCATTGACTTTCTTTGATAAGTTGTGGACGAAAGGCAGAGTTATCGGACAGACTTTATTGCCAACTAACGATGGGGAGAGACACAGAGTAGCTAAAGATATTATGATGGAGCACAGCTTGTTCTCTCTCTCGCTTTTCCTTTGAATGTTGCGGCCTTTACACTTGTTCGTCTCCCCTCCCGTGTCTACTTGGAGCTTTCGTCCTACACTGTCTGGCGCGCCCCTTCTGGCTCCTCTCTAGTGTCTTCTCCTGTGGATCTTCTCGTCCTGCACCTCTCCCTCGGAAGGGAAGAGAATAGAAGCTAACAGTTGCGAAGAGAGAAAAACAAAGGCATCGCAAGGGAGACCAAGAAGGAGGAAGGACGGAGGAGGTAGATGAACGGCGTGGCGTGTGGAGAGACAGAGACGGAGGGCAGTAGGAGTACCCCACCGCGAGAGAAGCAACAGCACCCCAGCGAAGAGCGGATGGATGATGTGAGAGGAGAAGGAAAAGACTTGGGGAAAAGAGACAAGCAGCACCCTCGACAGCACAATAGCCCTAGGATCCAGGGAGACCTAGGAAAGGGAGAGACTAAGGAGAGGTCATGATCGCACTTCCACCTGCTGGCATCTTCCATTGTTCCGGCCTTCAAAGGTAGTAGGACCTGCCCCACATGCAGACAAACAAGGCTACCTCATTGACATCCTCAGGCTTTTGGCCTGCATCCCACTAACCTCCTATCATGAGTGTGCAAGAGAGATCCATCTCCAGCAGGATCTTATCAGCAAATCTTGGAAAGGAAGAATGAGGAAACGAGAGTTAGAAGTCACCTCTGACCACGCTTCTCTCTCTCTCTCTCTCTCTCTCTGGCTTCCACGAGGATGGACTGTTAGCGAACTAACGGGCCGGTAGAAGCTCAGTCTCTGCTGCATCACATCGCACCGTTTGAGGGCCGGAGGCACCCATGATGAGCAGCATCATGATGTCGGGCGACCTTTAAAGCCCTTCGTCCTAGCTAAGAAGTATGGCTCTTGAGTTCATTGGAGTCCATAGATAATATATGAGCGTCTTTATATGAGAGGCAAACAGCCTTCTAGACCCCATAACAAATGACAGGGTTATTACTAGCCATAGGTAATATTAGAAACCAGACTGCCTCTTGGTTGCTAACAAATGACAGGCCTGAGATCCTCTAGCAAGTGGTGCTTTAATAAGCCTTGAGTCTCCCAGGGATGATCCTTCCTTAGTTGGCTGCTGGCATAGGCTGCTGGCTGGGCCTGGCTTGGCTGCCCGCTGGACGAAGTTCAGAAGAGCAGCTATATTAATATAAGGAAGGGACGGGCCGCCACTCTCACCACAGCAAGACCTGTGTCAGGGGTCGTGAAAATTTTCAGTTCGCCCTGGATCCCTGCTGCGGGCCGGGAAGCAGAAGACATCCATCATCTCTTCTTTGTGCTCTATCAGCAGCAGACAACAAAAACGAAGGGGCGCATGAAGATCTCATCTTGGGAAAGAATAATGACAGAGGACGCTTCAAGATGAGGGACAGTGAGAGGAGAAATGGAGAGACACAGAGGAAACGATTCTCTTTTTCAAAAGAGGGGAAGACGTTTGAGAAGAAGAGCCACACGCTCGCATGGCAGGTGAAGACTAGGTACTTTGGCATCACATCCCTTGTACATCTTGCGGCTGCGAGGTGCGTTTTCTTTGACGACAACGGGGATCGGCCTTCTTATTATCTTACTTCCATGTTTAACTCTTGTTCTCCTTTGGAACGGTTTGGGAGAGGACTTTGTAGTATGGAATCTTTCTTCCAGAGTAGTTCCTAGAGGATCATCTCACCAGAAGGAGCAGTCACGTGGTGAGACAAAGAAGAAAGAGATCTTTCCAGTAGGATACTGATGGATATATAGTGGAATCTTCTTCTTGGCTTGTGGACCAACCCTCACATCAACCCACCCACGGACCTTGGTGCTGCTCCTTCCACCATGCACAGGACAAGCGTAGTCTATTATCCCACGAGCCCGTCTTGATGCCGAATGATGAGTGCAAGAAGTAGAAGGTTCAGTGCCAGGTGGTGGTGTATGGGTGGCTTGACGGTAGAGCTAGGACCAAGTGTATGTGAAGAGCTTATTATCACTAATAATCCAAAGCTCTTCCTTGGGACACCCCAGCAGGCCCAGCAGCAGACATAATGAAGAAGGCTCAAACCTCACACCTCCTCCTCAAGATAAATGCAGCAGGCGAGCCATCCCTGTGTTTCTGTCTCCTCGAATCTTAGAGAAGTTAAAGTGAAGTACCTATCATCACTCGGTACTGGTTCGGAGGAGCGACAGAATGCTGTTGAGCTTCACATACCAGTAACAGTCTCCGCTGTCCTAGAGATCGCGGCAGCTAACTTAAAGCTGCAGGCCTCCTAGACGCTGCTCAGTTTGTTCGAGGAGGAAGCTTGCTAGTTGTAAGGCAGATGAGTATTATGAACAGCATGATAATGCACTGCCCATTGTGGTTGATAAGAAGAAGGAGAAGTAGATAAAGAGAAGAAAGATTAAGAGATGAAAGGAAAAGAAACAGTCACAGTCAAAGAAGAAAGAAGAATAATCAGAGAGAGAAGAGCGAACCTCCTTCTCCCGTATCATTTGTCTGTTATATCTCTCAACGATTATGAATCTGATGGTGAAGAAGAGGATGGACAGAGAGGAGCAAGCAGAAGACAGGAGAATCATGCCATGCTCAACAGCACCAGCAACAAAAGGTTGTTGATGAGGTAAAAGAGGATGAGCCTGTACCAACTAGCAGCTACTGCTTCCTCCTCTGGCGAAGGCTTGATGCGCGTTTGAGGCACACTCTCCTCACTCATTGCCATCACCAAACATAGAGTGCACGCTTGTCACTTATTGCCATCACCAAGACAGATGGACTTGATGGGAACCATGAAGCCATCATCATGTTCCTTATTTATTCTTACTAGCTGCAAGGTCTTTCCTTCTTCTTCCATCTATTGTCAGCTACGATTCGAAGCATATGCAAGTAGAATCTCAAGGCTATCCTGATTTATATGGGTCACTCCTCGGCATCGCCGCGGAGTAGGGCGCTTTCCTTCGTCACGCTAAGAAGCACATCTGTTATAAGAAATAAGATCTTAAGCCTCATGGCAGGCCATCCTCATTGCGGTCGAGTGACGCCGGACCAGCTAAAGGCATCTCTCCACCACCCGCCCAGCAGAACAATGATAGTCAACGACCTGCTTAAGGCAAGCAGAACTTGGTAGTATAGATAGCCTCTTGTGGCCTAACTCGCCTCAGAGCCTGGCTGATGCGTCGCTGGTGGCAGAGCTGCGTGGTTGGGCTTCAACAGCAACTAAGGACGCCTGACAGTTGACATTATTTGTGCTTCTGCAACATGGTGATGCAGAATTCTGTACTCGAGGGGATGTTTGAGGACAAGTTCGGATGGTAAGATCGAATATTAGGTCACTCAACGGCTATGTGTATGTTATCAGCCCTTTAGAGCCCCAACCAAAGTTAGTGCGGCAGTACCTTAGGACACAGTGGTCTAGAATCGTATCTCTACCTTGTAGTTTGGGCTTACATTCGGGACTCGCCATCTCTATCATGAAGCCATCGTGCCCGCTGCTCTGATGACGATGGCCCAACAAGCTTCTGACCGAGCTCTAGCGGCGCTTCTCGCATTCTCACATCACGGTCTCATCAAGCCGCGTTTGCACGGGTGTGGCTTTCTGCTTGCGTCGCACTAGAGGTCGAAGGACGTGAGCAGGGGTTGCTGTGGAGGTTTCAGGACAGCATAGGGGGGAAGGGCACGAGTCGCATTGTCATCTGCCGTAGACCCTCAGCTTCGTTGCTTTGCGGGGAAGGTTGAAGTTCGGCAGACGCCTCTCCGCGGGGATCAGCTTAAGTAGACCCTATCTGTCCACCTAGAAAGAGCAACATGGCCCAGTCTCTAGTCCAAAAGGTGAAGCGGCAGATGGAATTCTATCTTGGGGATAGTAACATGAGGTGCGACCACTAAACGATACTTTACTTCGCGAGCAGTTGATAGCAGGAATATCTGGGTTAGAAAGAGAAAAGCAACGGCCTCTTGTCTGTCAAAGCGGGAAAGCCACCAGGGCAAATGGGAGGAGAATCGGCCGAGCAGCAAACAGGGACGGGCAGAATAGGCCAAGGGAATCGGAAGGGCAGTGTTTGACGAAATCGGGTACAAGGAATTGAGGGCTGTGAAGTGAGAGGTGGAGTGGCGAGAGTAAGAGTGGTAACGGAGAGTCTAAGTTAGCGCATGCAGGGTAAGGAGACGACCTTTAGGTGACAGTGTGTGGGCCAAGTAAAGGGAAGCTAAGGTTTTGATGCCATAGGATCGACAAGTTTCTGCAGCAGAAGGCGGAGGAGGATCCACTGGGTGAGGGCTGGATGGACTTGGGCATGTTTGAAGGCTTCAACAGGTGTGAGAATATCCTGAATGGACTCGATCTCTCTCTGTCTCAAGCTTCAACCCCTCTTCGACTTAGACCTCCACTACCTGTATATGCCTTCCGCTCTAAGCTTGCCAACATCGTTGTGGGCTTGAGTCTATATATATCAGTTGCGCTATCTATGCAACTCTACCCTCGCGTTCCCAACGCCACTTCTTTTGATGTTAGGGTAAAGCAGCTGAAGGCTACCGCCGATAACATACGAGAGGCCGTTGCGCATTCAAAGCTCCTAGTCCTTAGCGACGATGGTCAGCGCGTCAGAAGAGTCAACCCCGTGCATATGCCAGGGGACCTTGACGGTAGGGAGTAGAGAAATACTTTCATAAAAGACGCCAAGTTTTCATGCCTCTTTAGGGAACTTGCAGTCCACTATCGTCCACTTCGTGATCGTGGACGAAGGGCTTGTTCTTATTTCGCACTGAGACTCCGCCCTAGTTGAAAAGCGCTGTGATGGGCACGTTGATTGTGCCTGCTTGCCGATTAATGCTTACCTCTACTACCGTCAACTATTGCGGACTCACCCTCGTCGGCCACATACGTCTCTGATACATCTTGATTGTGGCGTTAGATCTGCCTTGACTTTCCTTTTCATATTTAACTCTTTTTCCGATCCATGGACCAGAACGGACTCTATACATAGAGAACTTTCCCGAGGGATTGGAGCACGATGATATCAAGAAGGCATTCAAAATTTACGGGAAGGTAAGATGAGGCTTGTCCCCGGGTTTGTTAAGAGTTCCACTTTGCCAAACAACCACAATGTCTCTTCACTCTCTCTATGATATGGTTCAGCGTGTCTCAGTCACTGTTACCCTCACGTCAGTTTCTGTCGGTGACTGTTTGTTTACCTTGTCAAGCCAAAGTACTTGGCTCAATAACGAGGAGAGCGGTTGGTAGCTCCACCAACTTAGAAACTTTTTGGACTCCGGTCACCTGAGGTCTATTGTCTGTGCAACCCTTCAATCTCATATTACCCTTCCTGTTCTCTTTGCCTTTTGCGGCGTTCCTCAGGTTGCTCTAGTCAGTATGCCACGGTATACAGACACCAGAAAGTTCAAAGGCTTCGCTTTCGTCGAGTTTACCTCCAGGGAAGCAGTGGAGCGAGCGGTTCAGGACTCTAAGCTAGGTCCGAGCTTACTCTCTTCCCTTTAACTCCGCCCACAAGTGCTCTCTGCTTTACGTGTTCCACTAATCATTCTCGTCGCCCGTCTTGTGCGGATAGACTCCACGTCGTGCCAGGCAAAGTCAGTCTCACAACCTCTTATTTTGCTCTTTATCTTGACTCATGTCCACCCATCTAGTCCTTGAGTGTGGGTCACCTATGCTCTTGCATCTTTTTGCCGCAAGCACTCTAAAGTTCGTACTATCGCAATCCTTGACATCTTCCTGACCTTTTAAATCTCCCTGTCTTACGTTGATGCAGAGGGCTTGGGGTTTACAGTTTGTTCAAAGCTGGAGTGGCTCGCAAGAAAGAAAGACAAGGAGGTCCCGAAGGGTGGCAATGAGGCCCACAATACGGTCCGTTACATGGTTGGCACTGGTTCTTGTTCCCTCAACTGCAGCAAGCTTCTTTGCCTAAGGGTCAGGCTGTGCGCGTCAGATTGTTTCTCAGCTGACGATTCGTTATGGCAGGTCTTTTTGTTGTTGTTGTGTACTACTTTGAAGTACTCTGCGCATTCTCATATAGCTCTGTTGTCTCTCTTCTCTCCGCTTTCGTTCTGAGGGTCTCTCTCGTTGTCTCCGTGACCATGTAGGATGGCATGCGGCATAGCATAGCTCTCGTAAGGGGCCTTAGGAACCACTCGTCGTCCTCTCTTTCCTCCTTGGTAGAACTACTTGCCATCATAGATGACTTGACGGCCCTCCTCAGCACTGCGGAGGAGCTTCTTCGTGATAGAGTTGAAGAAAGTAGTGCTGGGAAGGGAGGGCAGGTGCTTCTTGTCAAGTATCGGACTCCGCTAGGCTGCATGAGGAGTAAGATATGTCCTAACACCTTTTGGGCCCTCTCTCTTTGATCCCGCTGTCCCCGCTCGTCCATCAGTTGTGAGTGAAATCTCCGTCTAACTATGTGTCCTCCTTAAGGTAGTCGTCTGTCGTCAACTCAAGAGTCTCTAACTTCTCTGTGGTTGCTTTATAGCTATTCATCACTACCAGGAAGAGGAGCGGCTAGTCTTAGAGGGTGCTCGTCTTTCGATTGAGGGTCTCAAGAGCAAGGACGAAGAAGATAGGGCAATTGAAGCATTTGTCAAGGCAAAAGCCACCGATCTTCTTCATAGCGAGCCTATTTCTCTTCCGCCACGTCCATCATCCCCCTCTCACAAAAAGGCCAGTAATAGTGATAGAACTCAACAGACGGCAGCAACCCGAGGAGCAAAAGGGGGAAAGCATATAAAGTATGCTTCAGAGAGTGAGGAGGATGAGAGCATGAAAGATGAGAAGACAGAAGGCGGCAGAAGGCCGATGGACACTAATGTCGTCTCCAAGCACAGAAATAAGGAAGATGAGGCCTCTTCTAGAAAGCAACGAAAGAAGCAGAGAGTGGGATAAGGGCCAAGGTTGGCAATGGGAGCTCAGATGTCAACCAACTCTCTTTCTGCTTCAGCGTATTTATTATAGACAAGGACAACAATTCATCATACTATAGTGTCTCTTCTGTCTTCTGCATATACTAAACATTTGAACGGATGACGGAGGAAAGACTGACAAGCAAGACAACTGTGGAAGTCAGGCGCAATGCTCTTGATTATTTATTGCTCTATTTTGATTAGGCCCGCCTGTAGTAGCTGACGAATCTTTCTAGCTGTCTTCTCGTCTCTCATGCTATCTCTCAAAGCGCCTGGATCCTGTGCACATCTGTGCAGTAGCTGGCGCAGCTCTGGATCAGCCAGAAGCTGCTGCAGTTCTTCATCCTCTAGAATCCTTCTCATTTTCTCTCTCTCACCATCTTCCTCTTTTAACGGCACTTTCTCCAACGTTTCTTTGATGAACCTTTTCCTCTCTGATTCCGAAAGGATGGCTGGTGAAGGTGAAGATGGATTCGGTGCCTCCCCATTCTTCTGCCCCAGCTACAATATAGAGAGTTGAAGGTGAGTTAGAAATGAGAAATGGCAGGCGATCTATCACATCCCTGGCGACTAGGAAGTAGCTTGAGAGATCAAGGTATACATATGAAGAAGGAAATGAAGACAAAGGGAACCCGCATCTTCTTCTTCTCTCCCACCTTTTCAAAGTGGTCGCCCATAATCTTCATAAACTCCATCAAAGCACTTGTCACAAAGGAGTTGTCCTTCGCATTGATAGCAGTCATAGAGAAAAAAAGGAAGAGAAGCAATGAAGAGGTTGTGTCAAATTTTTAAGAAAGCACTCTTCTATCAACCAACAGAGAAACCATAGACGCTGATGACGGTAATTTATGCACCTTGTACTTTGCCAAGGCTTGCGTAGGGTTGTTCTGAAGCATTGAGATTGCCCGCATAAACTCCGGATCTTGGAAGGCTAAGATAGGTGGAATGTAATGAGAGGAAGAGAATGAGTGAGTGAAGAAAGAGGAAGCAGACTCGAGAAACAGGGCGAGTAAAGCCTTAGAGGGACTATTGTTGAGGTCGGTACACAGCACTAAGTGAATCGTGACGAAGAGAAAGGGCAAACCATGCACTTTGCGAAAAGAGAAGAAGATTGCTACATATACACAGGGCGAGAGAGCAAATGGAAAAAAAGAGAGAGACTAATAAGAGAGAGACCAGAGAGAGAGAGAGGCAGAGGTAGAGAGAGAGAGAGGAAGAGGAAACAGGATAGAAAGGAAGATCCGCTACGCTACCTCTAGCGAGCAGTGGACTCTGAGAGAAGCGCATCATGAGCTCTGGAGTCATCCATTCTTCATAGAAAGAAGGGCAAGGAAAGAGTGTGAGACCAACAGGACAAGACATGCGCAGATTAAGCATCTTTTGGGACAAGAGATATCCCGATACAAGGGTCATTTGTGGCATATGAACAAGACAGAGACGACACGCTGCGACAGAACAAGATGTCTCTAGAAAGAGAAGTGGCAGCAGGGCGAGAGATGGAGATATAGAGACAAGTAGAGATAGGCAGCACTATAAAGGATCTAGAAACAGAAAGAGCCCTCTGAGTGCGGGCAAAGGTAGAACAAGAGGGAGAAATAGGCGAAGGAGGCAGAGGCAGCAGCAAGAGCCCAAAGAAGTAGCAAGAAGATGACGTTTCGGACGAGGAAGAAAAGAAAAAGCTACCGGATGTGTTAGCAGAAAGCGCCTCAAGAGGGTTTCTTTTTTGCTCTTCTGTCATTGACTGCTGCACCTCAGGCAGGATCAAGCTGCTGTTTGCCTCCTGTCTCTTTCTGATAATCGGAATCTCTTTCTCTTCTTTCTGTCCTTCTCTCTTGGCGTCTTTCCTCACATCTCTCTTCTCTTTGGTGCTCTTGGACTGGAAGAACCCTTTCTTGAAGCCCGAACCGAAAGATTTAGTCTCTTTCTTCTCTTCTCGAGCCTTCTTCTTTTCTTTCTCTCTCTTCGCTGCTTTCGCCGCTGCGAGTATACTATCCATCAGCGGTTCTTCTGTTTTCTCTTCTGCTGTCTCCCCCCTTTCTTGTTCTCTATTTTCTTGGGACAATATAGGCGGAGAAGACAGAGAGGACGCCGAGGCCCGAGCTGGTTGCTCGGTCCTTTCCGGCTCTGAGAGCTTGAGATCTTCTAGAGGTGGCAGATCCTCTAAGCCTGGAGTGTCTTCATCTGTTATCTCTTCAATGGTAGGCATCGTGCCAGCTTTTTCCACTCTATCTCAGGCTTCTCTCCGTTGGTTTGGCCACTGTGTGTTTCTTGTCGCCTTCCGAGGTTCTCGTTCACCCCTGAGACCTGAGCTGTGACGCCGTGACGAGAGGTCCTCTCTTATAGTCCTTTCCTCCGTTCCGTTCTTGACCTTCTGGTCGTGGAGGTTCTGAGAAGATTGGCTTCCTCTGTACTGCACTTTCAGTGTATCTGAAGCACTCTACCTGCTCTTCGCTCTGTCTGCGCCTCCGTTCTCTCTTCAGCTTTCCCTTCCTGTGTCGTTGGCTGACCTCTTCCTAAGCCCGCAGTCTGACCGTGCAATGCCTTCTCACTCGCCTGCTATGGTCAACTGTCTGTCTCTCCCGCGTTCCTGGTGTCTCTCCTTCTTCTATTCTCGCTCTCTCTCCCCTCTCTCGCTCTCCTCTCTCTCTCTCTCACTCGTCTCTCGCTCTCTCGTCTCTCGTCTCTCTCGTCTCTCTCTCTCTCCTCTCTCTCTCTCTCACTCGTCTCTCGCTCTCTCGTCTCTCGTCTCTCTCGTCTCTCTCTCTCT
>FLMG01001604.1:10352-32238 GCA_900088475.1 Hyphochytrium catenoides
CTCTCTCTCTCTCTCTCTCTCCCCCGTGTTGCCTCCACGTTCCCGGCGCTGCTGCTGCTGGTTCGTGTCTCTTCGATTGGAAGCTTCGGGCGTACCCACCGCCTAGAGGCCTGACCACTTGTAAAACCGTCAAACCCTTGACAGGATTGGTTGCTCTGCATCCATCTGACACACTACGACGGTTGTCCACCCACCGCCTCCTTTCCGGACAATCCCTGCTTCTAGCTCTATCTCTTTGCCTCTCTGTCTCTCTGGTGGTCTGTCTCTCCTTGATTCTTCTCTGTCTCTCAACAAATTCTTTACTTAGTATTGTGGGAGGTTATTCTCACTCTGTTTCATTTACCTTACCATCTCTTTCTCTCTTCTGCTCCATCTCTCTCCTTACTCTTTCTCTCTCCAGGTACATCATTTCCACCTCATGCCTTGATGAGTCTTCCTTCTCTCTGCGCAGAGTCCCGCTCTTTCATCAAAGGACACAGCCGCGCGCGCTCGGAGGTCATCACGTCTGAGGTCTCAGGTTGGTGGCAAGAAGCAGGAAGCCAGACAGAGAGAGAGAGAGAGGTGCAAGGCAACAAGGGCAAAAAGGAGAAGAACACAGCATAAGAGAAAGCGAGACGGGGTGAGAACACAGAGAGGGAGAGAAGGAGGATGGACATTCTTACGGCTCTGGGCGGCCGGCGCGCTCGCAAGGATGTGACGGTGGAGATGCTGGACTATGGCTATGTGGAGCAATGCAACGATGTCGAGGAGCTCAAGGCCATCCTTGAAGTCCTACGCTCAGGTCATCCCTCGAGCCGCAGTCTCTCCCAAGTCTTTTCTCTTTCTTTCTGTCAGAAGTGTCTCTTTTATCGCTTCTACTCAGCTCATAGGCTTTGTCTCTTCTTCCGTGATCTTTCTCTTCTCGCCTCTCTCTTCCCTTCTTTAGCTCCTGCGTCTCTTCACCTTCTGTTGATTTCTAGCCCTTTGACTTGCTCAAAAATATTTCTCCACAGCTTGCTTGTTCCTTTCCATTATCCCGTTCTCCTCTTCTCTCTCTCCTTCGCTCTCTCTCTTACTCACGAGTCTCCTTTCTCGCTCTGTCTCTCTCCCTCTCTCTCTTCTGATACACAGGAAAAGAAGGTCGTTATCCAGAGTTAGAGCAAGCAACAGAGCGGCAGCTTATCTCTCTCCTCCCTGAGGGGGAACGTCAGCGCGTTCTAAGGCTCAAGTCTGGACCCTCCGCGGAGGACGTTCAGGAGGCCAAGAGCCAGATTGGAGCCTTCCTTGAGGACATCTCCAAGGTCAAAAGACAGTCTCCTGGAATCTTCCGCTCTTCATCTCCTTCTTCTCCCCGTACTTTTCCTGCTGAGGGTCGTAGATGTGCGTGGCTCTAGGTTTAGTGACATATCATCCTGCGTGTCATCCTCTTCCCTCTCTCATCTCTCCTTCATCCCCATTTCCGCAAGAAGCAGGGGCTATCCGCCAGAGATCTCACTGGCTTTCGACCGCTCCTATTTTCCAAGCTTCTCAACCCTGTCCCTTGTTCTCCTCTATTGTTCCTCAGGTTGATGAACAGCTCAAGCAGACAAAGAGACAAGGCGAGAAGAGTCTTCCACCTGTTAGAGGTACCAGTGGAGACAGTGGCCGTAGCACAAGCAGCATAGCAGAAAGGGCTGAAGATCGAGGGCAAGAAGTGACGAAACAGGTGAAATAAAATCTTTATATGGGACCTTTCATTTCTCTCTCTGTCTCTTTTCCTCATGTTCTTGCTACTCTCTCTCTCTCTCTCTGTATCGGTCTCTCTCGCTCTCTCTCTTTCTGCTCACTAAGATGTGCATACAGTCTCTGAGTCGTCAACGGCTTTTGCATCGAGGTCGGAAGAAGGCCCTCTCTCTCATTTTTGCCTGGCAACTTATCTATGTCGTCCTCTACTCCTTTGTATCGTTTTCTATTGTTCCTACGTATCTCTCCATACGCATTCGATCCTGAAATCGAGGACTTGGCAATGTTTGACGTCGCTGTACCCTTGGTTGCGTAGACTGCTCCCTCGCGAATCAGTGCCTATGACTTTAGAGCGTGGGAAAAGTTTGATGTGGAGAAAGCGGTCGCGGAAGTGGAGCAAGCGGAAGAGATTGAGGAGCAGAGAAAGAAAGAGAACATCAAGCGAGCAGAGGAGCAGAGAAAAGCGCATGAAAAGAGGAGAAAGAAAGAGCTCGAGGTGAGCAAAAAAGTGCTCCCTCCGAGTTCTCCTTGTCACATTGCCATCCTCTCAATAAACTTCTTTAACGTTGTCCTGCATTTCTCTAACCTTGTCAGTTTCTTAGTGTGTCTTATCTCTCTGCCAAGCTAATAATACCTCCCCCTCTCTTGTTCGCGTTGCTCCTTCTTCTTTGCCTCTCTTACATGCTTGCCTTCCGAAGGCCCTGCCGTCCAGGATTAATCTGAACGAGTATTCGGAGGCAGAAATTAGAGTCCTGGCCACCAGAGAAAAAGAAAAAGGGAACGAATGCTTTAAAGCTGGGGAGCTTGAGGTGAGAATGTAGGTCATAGTACAGTCTTAGCCAGAACGATAGTCGTCCAGGATATACAATGGGAACTGTAGTACGCTCAGGGCAACAGGAGGAGAGGGAGAAGACAGCGAGGGACTAGCAGAGGGTATCTGGTCCTTAAGCTCACCTCATCCTGGCCTTGTAGGAGGCTTTCAGCTACTACTCTCGATCTATTGCGTTGTACGATGGACACGCCGCTGTGTATTGCAACAGAGCTCTAGTAGCGCTCAAGCAGGAGAACTTCCAGCGAGCAGAGGAAGATTGCACGAGAGCGATAGAGCTGGATCCCGCTTATGTGAAGGTGATACCAGGAGAAAAGAAGAGTGCTATGACTGTGAAAGTCTGGATTGTCAGAGCTTGAGCCCGGGAACACTATTCAGTGGTGTGGGCGTGTGGGCCTATTCTTCCCTCCTAGTAGCCTTTCTTAAGTGCTCAAGTTGCAGTCTCTCAATGATAAATCTCTTTGCTACGCATTACCCACTGATTTACTTCTTGTTGTTTGCATCTCTTTGCCTCTCTAACTCTCGGCAGGCATGGTCTCGCCGCGGGACTGCTCGACATAAGCGAGGGCGATACGCAGACGCCATCTCGGACTTTAAGCACGCGCTCAGCCTGCAACCTCAAGCAGCAGATGTTCAGAAGCTGTTACAAGCCGCAGAGAAGAAGTGGAAAGAGGTCGAGGGAGAGACTGCCTCTCTTCCCTCCGACGTGCCTTCCGCTGACTCCTACATAGCTAACAAGGCACCAACAGAACGGCCAAAAGAGAAGTTTCGACGCGTGTGTATTATCGAGGAGGAGGAAGACGAGGAAACGGAAGAGCTGGGAGACAATCAGGAGGGTGTTTCAAAGCTGCAGAATGGAAGGCAAGACGGAGAGGAGCGCTCTAGGGCCAAGTCCATAGGCTCCTTGGGTGCTCTCAGTGTGGACGATGAATATGAGAAGATCAGCGTCAGAGATATTTCCCCATCTCCAAGAACGAGGGTGGAGGGAGAGGATAAAGAGGAAGAAGGCTTCACCAGAATCAGTATTCGAGAGCATTCAGACGAAGAGGAGGAAGGCGAAGAGTCGTATGAGTCGCTCCCTGTCTTTCCAGAGGTGAGAGGAACAGAGACAGTGCCGTCTACTTGAGCCATTACTGTCTTTCGTTGCATTCTGTGGACCAATCTGTACTCGTTATTGAGAGATCTTTGTTGTGGATACGCTGGCTCGACGTCTTTAGCCATTCCCCATCTAGTCAGCCATCTCCAGACTCACCTCAATCTCTAGACTGTCTCTTACAAATCTACATGCTGAAATGGGTCTTCTCTCGTTAGGGCGGCACTGCCTCCGCAATGAGAAGGTTAAAGATAACGGAAGACGAAGAGTCACAGGAAGAGGAAGTGGACCATGGGAGAGCTGATACCAGCTGGGAAGCGAGGGTTCAAGAGGCTAGGAGGAAGAAGGCTGAGGGCAACAGTTTAGCCCAAGCGGGAAGAAGGAAGGAGGCAATCGAGTGCTATTCTATAGCCATAGATCAGCTCGTGTTGTGCCCGCAAGAAGAGGTTATTGACGATCTTGTCGCCCTATATAGCAATAGGGCAGCCTGCTTCCTACAGCCCCTTCCATCTTCTATGTCCAATAGCTCTCCCGCACCTTCTTCTTACAACAAGGCTATAGAAGATTGCAATCGAGCGTTATTGTTAAATAAGAGCGCAGCCAAAGCTCTGCTTCGCCGGGGATTAGCAAAGATGGCTCTTGGACGATGGGGAAGCGCAGAGGAAGACTTTGGAAGCTTTCTATCTCTTTCTGCAAACCAGGCTCCTCTACCCGGAGTGACTGCAGAAATGGTAACTACTGCCAAGGAGTCACTTGCTAAAGTGCAGCAGGAGAGAGCGCGAGAGCGCGGGGTCGAAGATAAAGAGGCGGGCGCTGGGGATGTGAATGGGAATAAGGTAAGGCGGCAGTTATGACGGCGTCCCTCAGCCTTCGTGAGCCGAAGTTGTATATGAGTGCAACTGCATTCTTGTTATTCTGGTTTGTTAACTTCTATTTCAAGAGTAATGCCAAAGCTAAGGCGCAGTGTCCCCAGGGAGAAGGAGAGAAGGAGGCTCAGACTGTCTCTCAAGTCCACCGAAGGGAGAAGACTGTCGAAAAGACAAACAAACAGGAAGAATCAGAAGAGGAGAAAAACAAAGGGAACGCCTGCTTTAAAGATGGAGATCTCTCTGGAGCTCTTCGACATTATTCCACCTCCCTTTCTCTTCATCCAACAAACTTAGCGAGCAGATGCAATAGGGCTATGGTCTGGCTCAAGATGGAGAAGTATCAAGAAGCAGCGGAAGATTGTTCGCAGGTACTAAGAGCCGAACAAGGGAATATCAAGGTATGCCTCTTTTAAGAAAGAATAGTAGAGATAAGCGCCTGCTTCCCAAATCCGAAGAGTAGGCTGGAGGTCCGAATTGTCTGTCTCTCTGTCTTCTTTTTACTACTATACTCCTTGGGGGGGGGAGGGGGGAGATTCCGAACCGGCCTTTGTGGCTCTGCTATTTCTTACCTGCTGTCACCACTAACAGTGATCCTGCTAACCTCTGTCTTCCAGGCCCTCTACCGTCGAGGCGTAGCACATCTCCACATGGAGAACTATAGAGATGCAGTTGGAGACTTTGAGGCATTACTAACGCTGGAACCTGAGAACAAACAGGCCAAAAGCCAACTCTCTATCGCCTTGGACCGTGCAAAGAAGCGGCAGACCGGTTCCCCTCCTTCTGCCCCGCCTCCGTCCACTCCTATTGCGACTAAAAGAGAAAAAGACACAAAGAGTACAAGAATCATTTTAGAAGAGACAGCAACGAGCGATCAACTGGTGAGAGACGACAAACAACACAACGAACCGCCAAAGACTCGACACCCAGCTCCACCCACAGCATCAAGACGGGTGGAGGCGAAAGGAAAGGTTGATACAGAGAAGGCTCTGGCGGCTGTAAGAGCCAGATCATCGGGTTCTACGTTCTCCACACCAAAGACTTCTACGGAGTATGAGCGCGCCTGGAAGACTCTTCACGGAGATTTACAAGCTTTCCATAGATATCTTAAGGTACGCCATGAAAACCAATGATTTCAGGTGGAGGTGGACGTAGCGACTTGGATCGTACGAAGAGGCGAAAGAACCGAAGCACGGCTACTTCTGTCACTGGACCTTATCTTTATTTTTTGTTCTCTAGATGGTTCCTCCCAGTCGGTACCCTCGACTGTTCAAATATTCCTTCAATGCCGACATATTCTCCACCATTCTAACTACTCTTCAAGAGTATACGGCAAGGTATGTAGAGCGCCACTGTCTCATTCTACCATTACGTCTGGTCAGGCTTTCCGGCGCTTGCCTGACATTTCTTAGTACGTGACGACATCCCGCTAAGACAAGAGGCGATCTGGTCATTGTTACCTCTCATCTCGGGCTCCTTCCGTCTTGGCACTGCTAGTCGCCCCATTCCTTTCACCCTTTGGTCTGTCTTAATCTTTGGAATATTGACTAACAGGCCTGTCATTTTACCCTCATTATGCAGCGAGGACCCGGCCTTTACTCTAGATCTCTTAGACCAGTTGACGAAGGTCAATCGCTTCACTATGGCAATTGCCTTCCTTACGCCAGCGGACAAAGAAGGTCAGTAGCGAGTGTCCACCCCGCTTTGCTCTGTGTCCTCGCTCTCTATTGTCTCTACTTTCTTTCTAGAATGTCTTTTTCATTTCATCGTTTGGGGGTTTACGCCGCGCTGTGATAGCCGTGCCCCTAGTCCCTCTTTGGTTCGACATAATGGTAGTCATTGGACTCTCTTGGGACTTCAAAGTATGGTCCTCATGGGCATGCTGTTCTAGTCTTCTATGTCGGGTGGTTCTCACGCATCTTGCTTCACCAGCACTAGGCGCTGTCTTCGGTCAGCTCGAACGGGTGGGCGAGGAGATTCTCCCGAAAGAGGCAATCGAGGACGTCAAGCGCCATTATGGACACTGAATATTATTTGAGGCGGACTGATGTCCTGTAAGCCGAATTAGCTAGGACATAGTATGTGATAGCACTTGGTAGCTCTTCGCCAGTTAGAGAAGCCACGTTGTGAGGCGAAGTGTCACTTTGTAGACCACAGGGCACCTGTGAAGCTATTAGACCTCGAAGAGCGACGCCCTAATGTATTAATAGAAGAGTCATCATTCTCTAAAGCAATAGCCTCGTTACAAGGGCTAGAGAGGACAGGGAGGTGCCAGACAAGGAGATTGAACGGTCACCTATCAGGATGATGGAGGTAAGAGCGCCCTTAGTGTGAGACACGCAGGGGCCTTTCAAATTACGGGTTTGGATACATCCAACTGGGCAGGTTGCGGTCTTTAGGTGGTGCAGCTGGCTGGCTCACAGCCGCAGTAGGGACCACAGACACGTCCTGCGGAGGCTGAGGAGGAGGAACATTGCTTCCTCTTCCTCCCCATCCCCCCGTGTTCCATAGATTGAAGCCTCCGAAGCGTGATGAAGAGCTAGTGGCGGGCTGTTGCTGCTGTTGCGGCTGCTCAGTAGCTGCTGGCTTTGCAGATGCAGCGAACCATCGGTTACTACGGAAGGAGTAGAAGGGAAGAGTCAGCTGTTAGCCATGTTCCTGACCATGACTCTGCCCATCCTTATCGTTCCATCTTTTGTTTCTCACGACTCTCTGAAGTAAGGAATGGTACTTGCCCCCACCCTTCTCCAATCCTTGTTCTTCACCTCGTTGTGTCTCATTTCTGTCTTCTTCACTTCTCCACTGGGCTTACCCTGAAGCGTCCTTGGGCTTTGGAGGTGGTGCAGCGTTGTTCCCCGTGATGAAAATGGCCATCAGATGAATGACGCCAACACCGATGCAACAGCCGCCGACGATGGACACAACGACGAAGCCTTGACCGCCCGAACCAGCTGTATCAGAAGGGAGTTGGGGTGAGAAGTAAGAAGATGGGTTTGAGAAGACAGTGAAGAGGCACAATTTAGTACGTAATATGGCGGTATGAAGCGCTAGCCAGGGAGAAGAGGAATCAAGCGCCAACGCAGTGCCTGTGCAACGCTTGGAAAATGGGTGATAACTACTTTGGTGCAGAGTTTTGTCGTACCGTTTGATAGTCCGATGATTGCTGTCAAAGTACCGCCGCTGAGAGGGGGAGAGGAGGAGGGTGGTTTAGGAAGAACGCCGAAGCAGTGAGGTGAGGCAAACAAGCGCTTCTCTGATATCTTCCTCTTGCCCTTTGAGTTCCATCGCTGACGCCGAACTTATTATCATTCTATATAGAGAGCTTTATCTTTCTGTCTCCCTGTCGTTTCCGCTCTCCACCTCTCCGACCCTTATCTTCCTATTACCGCTCTATTGAGTTGATACAGAGCATCTGCTGCCTGCTTGCCCCACATGGCACAGTACTTACACTAGGTTCATAATGGCTCTGCCAACCCTGTAGCGTAGAAAGCCAAAGTAGAAGAAGTACCATTCCCAAAAGAACTCCGCCAGGAAGAGCAGAAAGCCAAAGAGTCTGCATAACCAAAGAGAAGAAAAAAAGAAGGCAGAGGATAGGCGACGCACGCATCAGGTGGTGACATTCAGCTGGTAGACGGGACAAAGATGGCACGGGCCAGGGGGAGCGAAGGTGCCACGGTCCACAGCGGAAAACAACGGTCAAGGGACGAAGAAAAGCGAAAAGAGAGATGTCAACTTAACCCATCCTCAAAGCGAAGAAGATAGTCAAAGAGAGGTCTCGTGCCTGTTCTTATGCCTGTGCTACTTACATTCCTAAGAAACACATGCAGGCAAATGATGTTGCCCCCTGTAGGTCAGAAACGCCATTCGCTTTTGGGACTACATAACTGAACCCGGAGCCCGAGATCAGCATCAGGCAAGCAGATGTGAGAAGTGCTAGAACACGAATCATCACCCTGAAGCAGGGGACGGTGCAGAGAGGCTCTGGCGCAGGACTGCTCTCCCCCATCTTGGCGCTGATGGACTGAAGTAAGCTAACTAAAGACGCCTTAGGAAATGAAAGAGACGCTGGTGAGGGGCTGATGGTCTATGCCGCTCCACTTTCTACGTCGATCTCCTAAAGTGAAGCCTTGCCCACACAGCGGATGAGATGTAGACACTGATAGGGACATATACTGCCCCTGACGAAGGCCCGTTGACTCGTTATGTCTCAGATAACCGTCCCCTTATGCCCTCTCCTTCTCTTCACTTCGTATTGGCGGTCTTCTCTTGCTCCGTTGGCTCTCCTTCCTTTCTCTGGCGCGGCGCCGTCCTATCAATGGTCTGCTGCCATCGCTGGACCTTCCTTATCCTCTTGCTTTCTCGCTCTCTCTCACTTACCGTGGCCATGGCTCTTCGTCTGCGCTCTCTGTTTAGTTGGCGCCAGTGTATTGTTCCTTCTGAAGGCCACTCTGTCTCGCATGCTTTCCTCCTCTCATGGCTCTTTGTGCAGTCAAGAGGGCACGTTAGGTAACCACCTTTTCAGTTCTCCTCCAGGACTCTCATAAATTGTTGTCTTGGCTTTATTTACGGTCGCGGGGAAGTGTATTGTACCTTGCTGCCAGCTAATTCTGAAGAGAGGTAATAAGGCGTAAGGCCTTACATGTATTTCCGGTCTACAGGATACCAGTTAGGTACTTTGCATACAGCAGTCGGCATGGCCGTATCCGGAACCCAAAGCCAGAACTTAATTAAGGATGCATTCTCAATAATCCATCAGAGCTGACATAGGTGTTTGCATGTAATTTTTATAAGTGTAGTTTTCAGTGATCATCCAGAGTGGTGCATTGATTATTGAGTGAAAGAATGAACAGAAACCATCGATTGTGGAAACGAAGCGTGCAGATTAGATTTACGGATTCGGGATAAATGGAGAAATAAAGGAGAAGTGGTGAAGTGGTGAATGTTTGTTATTGAAGGGATGGAGAGATTATCGAGGATTACTTCATCAACTGAGACCGATTCAGAGTTGGGGTGGTAGTGGGAGTGCGTTGAGGCCGATAATAAGGTGCAGTGAAGAGACCATTGCCCATAATCAATGTACCACGCCCGATCACCGAAAACTACTATGTTTGCTCTGATGCATTATTTCGGTTTTCTCGAGCTTGAACAATTTTCTTGGTTTCTAAATTCCGCGCCAAAATTTACAGATTTGAGAGTCTTGATTGTGGATTTGTCAGAGATTCTGATGCGTCCCATGCAGACTGCAGACCGCCAGTTTATGATAAGTGAAGATTGAAGCCTTGGGTCAAGGCTTGAAGGGGCCGAGGGTTAGACTGCTACGAGATGAAATACTAGTTTGATATACCGGCGTTGGCAAGCCTGCCCGTCTGGGGTTAGTGAATGTTGACGTCGCTCTTTGCACCCGGGCCATGATTTGTTCTGTCGATGGACTAGGCAAAAGCATGCTATGTTGGCTCAGCGTAGACTCGGAAGAGAGAACTTAAACCATCTAGAGCTGAGCTCTGGTCATATCAAGATATGACTGATGGCGGTGTTGCTAACGCTGGCAAAAGGCGTAACAGGAGTCAGACCAGAATACCTGGTCCAGTAGGTACTGAGAGCACCTTACAGCGAGTCCACTCAGTCAAACTAATAGCCCGGCCCTTGAAGGTTCATTACCAGCAAGGGGTAGAAGAGAAGGCGCCGGCTGGAGTGACCCCAGGAGTGACTTTATCCCTAGACCAGATAGTGCTGAGAGGTACGCAAACAGAAGAGCTACCTTCAAGGTCAAAGTGCTTTATGGTCGTTCGCCCTCTGTCGTTGTCCTCTTCTGATCCAGGCTTTCTCATCCTCTTTACTAAATCTTTTATTTATCTGCTACTGATGTCTAGCCGACGGCCGGATCTCGTTGAGGTGGATGATGACGAACCTCCAGGAGAGGAAGGCGCCTCAGAGCTCAAGGTAGACATCAAATATGTGCTTCCGCTCAGCCAAGACAACGATAGCTGACTTCGAACTGTTAGAGAATATGGCTCTTGGTTTTCAAAGACTTGGACATTCCTGCCCGTGTCGGACCCTCGGGAGGTAGGACTCCGCATCTGCTGCTTCTGCCCCGCGCCTTTGTCCAGCTTCTTTCCTCTTATGCCCCAAACTATCTGCCTTATCTAAACGTTCTTCCTTGTACTTCTCCCTCTCTTCATCCTCCCATCCCCCATTACCTACTGCTGATTATGGGTGATGTCCTGGTTCCTTCTCTCCTCGTCTTCTATCTCCTTCTGGCTAACGGCCATTTATCCTTTCGTGAAGATGTAAGCCTTACCCACTGATGAGTTCGTTGATGCTGGTCAGGGTTCATACTAGAGCGAGTTCCTAGAGCCTTTCAGTACACTGCCAAGTACATCCACGATGGCGGCTACAAGGGCAAGATACCTCAGGTAAAATGCAACACGAGAGAATTGTAGGACCTGAAGAGAGCTGGACGTCAGAGGCAAGATGATGTTATTCTAAGGTTATGAGCTAATCCATCAGATACTTAGTGCTCGACCGCGCCTCTCTTAGCGCTGCCTCCTAACCCGTAACCCCTGCATGTCATGCTATGTATTGCGTCCGCAGGCCATCCTCATCATCAAATCCCTTCGAATAACAGATTCACAGGAGGCCCTGGCCCTTCTGTCTGACTATCAAGGTGGTGAGATAGAGTCATACTTCCATCGAAAGGTGGTGGAGGAGCACGGTAGCGGTGGCAGGAAAAGAGGAGGAGACGCGGCCAACAATGACCTCAGCGTCGGGTCCATTCTCATTCTCCGTCAAGTGTCTGTGTTCACCCCGGTAACCGGAAGGCATTATCTCAACGTCACATCAGACAACGTCGTCCGTATCTTCTCGTCTTCCTCTTCTACGTTGGAGGACGCTGACGGAGAACTGTTCCGCGCTACCCCACGGAGCCGCTCATTTCTGGCTGGGAATTATCAGAACCTACCTCCGTAAGTGATAGTCTCCGTTTGTTGCTTATTTATTATTGCCTCCGCTCTGCTAGCTCCTCGTTAAGAATCCGATTAGCTGTGGTGTCCTTCCAACCATCAATCCTGCACTTTTAGGTCCTCATTCGCAGTCATTCATGATGGTTCTGGAGTTCATTTTGTCCATCTATAGCAGTCACTTCACTCCCACAATAGTAACCTGACGCATCTCCCTTCCCGTGATCTACTCTTCTCTGAAACCATTCTCTCACGCATGCGATAAGGCCCAATCCACCACAGGAAAGTCGAGCTTCTCTGTCATCCTCCGTCCTCAATCCTGAGCAGTTTGTCACTCCGCGGACCTCAGGCGCTGGGTTCTCGATGGGCAGCGGTAATGATTCCAGTGACAGGGCCGAAGCCATGGGGAAAGAGAAAGATGCGGTAGATCTAGAACAGAGATCTTCCCAGCTCCGAAATTTTGACAGAAGCCGTCGGCTGGACTCTGAGCCCTCGCATGTAGCCCAAAGAAGGAGAATGGAGTATGGAGGTTGGTTGAGCAATCTTTGGAGACCCCCAGCACCCTTTGGTTTGCCCCTGGTGTTTCTGTTCCAAGCTCCCGTCTTCCTTACTCCCGCTATTCTCCTTGTTAGTCAGTTTATCGTTGTCTTCCTTTACCTCTGCCACATGTTACTCTGCCCTCTCTGGCTAAGGATGTCTCCTTTGACAGTCATGATTCTAAATATAGGTCTTTCCATATTTATTTCTCAGGTCTCATAGGTCAGACGGTTACCTTGCCCCAAAGGCTTGGTCTCCATAAGGAAGAGAGAGGAGATAAGGAGAACGAGGGAGAACAGGATGGCTCAACAATGCTTCGGCAACGGCTTCGTCCTCAGCCGCGGACAACTATCAACAGCATTAGAGTGAGAGAAGAGAGCCGAAGTCGACCTCTCGTCTCATCTCCCTCCCCTACCCCGCCACCTTTATTTGACTTTCTTCCTAGCGCTGAGGAGGAGATCAACGCCCTCTTTGAAGAGGAAGGGGGAGTCCAGATATTGCACCCTCCGACTCCTACCCAGAGCTTTGCACCATCACAGACCTCACAGCTAGCGAACCGTCATGACAATGACGTCAATAAAGCAAGTCAAAAAGAGAGAAGGGCTCCAACAGGGAGATCGCCTCCTTCGAGAGATCACGCCTCACCTTCCATCAACGCTCCCCTATTCCCGGTAAGAAGACCCTCTGGAACGGAAGGAGAGACAACAAAGTCAACTGAAGAAGTAGTGCAGAGTACGCCGCCATCTCAGGCATCGGCTCTTAATTCCTTCCCTTCTCACAAGCCTCCTCTCCCACCTGCCAGGCAGAGGTGGTCACACATCCCCCCTGCTCCGCTCTCCTCTCCTTCGCCGAGAGCTTCCACAGCAGGGTCAAACACTACTCACGCTGTTGCGCCGTCAGCGGCAGAGAGTGAAGTCCAACGGGTTTGGAGTCAGGTCAATGACGATGATCTGGACCTTCTTGACGAAGATTAGATTTCGACTGCCTTGTGGATATAGGCGGGAAGAGTGACAAACCAGAGGCTGCGACGAGCGACAAGAAGAAGTGACTGTGCAGCTTGTTTCCGAGCAGTTAGCCCGCTAACCATCGCCATAGGGCAGCGGGTAATCAACAAATGGGACCTTCTCTAAACTCTACCTTAGGATGGCCAATGGCAATGTGTGGCTTGCGTCTGGAACTTCGACTTCTGTCCAATAAATTATTTATGATCATCCTTTCTAACATTAATCGCCTCACAAGAAGGAATGAGCAGATCTGCCAAGGCTTCCTCTCTTTTACTCTTCAACTCTCCTCCTGTGAGCATCTCTTCAACTTCTCCCTTCCGAGCCTCTCTCAGTTGACATCTTTTCCGCTGTTCCTCTCCTCTTTCCGATGGTCAAAATCTATTTAGCTCTTGGTGCCAGGCTTTGTGATAAAGACGCCCTTGCCAAAGTATTCTGCGATCGTCTGAAAACCGTCCGCAGATGTCTCAAGCTGTAGCCATCAGGGGACAAACGGGACGATACGTGGAAAGAGAACAAAGTCAGATCTTTCTCTAATAGTCCCTCTTTCTCCGGTACTCTTTTCTCTCGACTCCGCAGCACCTTCCTTCTGTCCCAGCCCTGCCTACCTGCTGGAAGAACTGTTCATGATTGTTTGCCTTTTGCTCCAGGCTCTTTTTTAGCTCTATCACATGCCTATGATCCGGAGCGCACTGCACGCATTCTCTCTCCACCTCAGGAAGGCAAGAGTAATGATAGGAATGTCCGCAGTAAAAATGTATGGCTGGAAGATCCAGATCGCGATTGCAAAGATCGCACTTGGTGCTCTTCACGGGCAAACAGAGACGGAGAAAGTGAGAGAGTGAATAGAAGTGTATGAGTGACCTTAAAGGGTTGTTTGATGAGCGATCTAGAGGGAGGAAGAGAGACAAAGAAAGAGAAAGAGAGAAAAAGAGAGAGATGGCGTGTCGAAACAGCAAAAGGATGGGGGCTGCCTCCACTTGACCTCATTCTCAAAGCTTAGGGATTCAGAAGACGAGGAATGCCCCAATTATCTCTCTCTCCACTGCTAACAACCCATCTCTTTCCTTTCCATATTTCTTGCTTCTCTCCCATATGTAAGGATGGACTCCGTTTGTCAAAGGACAACGTTCCCATCAAGGAGGAGAGGCAGTTGTTACCTGGAAGACGATAGCCTTGCTTTGGAGATCTTTAATCTCTCTTCTCATCTTCTCCGTGTCATTCGTCAGCTGCTCAATCTCTCTCCGATCCGTTGCTAAGAGCTCTTCTTCGTGGGACAGCCTCGCCATAACATATTCTTGCACAAGAGAGAGAGGAACTTCTCGTGCCTGAGAGAGGACCTGGATTACCTGATTAAAGGTTGAGAGTTAGCGAAGAAGGCCTGCAAGCAAGAACCACAATGGGCCGACAGGGATAGACAACCGACAAAAGAAAGGCCGCCTGAGTCTACATCATGCAATCATAGATATAACTCTCGACTCGGAGGAAGTGACTACCTGGAGAGGAGGCAGGATATCCTTTTGGCTGATATACTGGAGCGCCTCTCTAATCTCCTCGAAGTGCTTTCCGCCCTCTCTTCTTTGATGAGAAGCGAAATGAGTTAGTATGAGGACCCATAAACTCGGATCTTTTCCTCCTTGCTTCTTGGCTTCTTCAATGGCTGCATGGCTGTTCCCTGTCTCTAGGTAGTATTGGACCACCATGTGGTACATCGAGAGCTTGGAATAGAGGTAGAGCTGACCACGCTTGAAATCTGTCATCTAACTCGCGGTTCGGAAGAGTAGGCCACGCAGCACGCAGATATATGTCAGTGCCAATGTAGAGAGAAGGCACAATGGAGGGAAACAGCCTAAGAGTCTGCAAGTAGTAGGGAATAGTTATTTGATCTCATGCATGGTCCGACAGCAAGTAGGTGAACAGCAACGAAGGGAGCAGGGAGAGATAGATGACTGCGATACAAGGACATCTTCTTTGCTAACCGTCACGAGCCCTAAGGCGTGGTCTGCATTGTAAGCGGCATTGGGGCTGTCGAGAAGGTTCATGACAGCGTCTTCTGCCTCTTTCCTTGTTTTCTTCACCTCATCCTCTGGCACTCCTTCAACAAAAAAGGTGTGTCTCCAAGCAAGGAGAAGGATTTCCAAGAGAGTGTTGCCAACGTTCTCTGAAGCCCGTGTGTCCTAAGTAGCATAATTGCCAGAAGAGAGAGAGAGTATCCAAGGTCATGTGTCTGCTCTTTGAAGGAAACCCTTAACCTGCAACAACCACCATCCCTTCAGGGACTTCCTAAGCTCGTACTCTTATCTACACTTCTAATTCAGAGCTTAAGCTTGCGAGCCACCGATTTCCGTCGACGGGCCCTCGAGCATCCACGTAAGAATGTCCTCTACAGCCCGGGTTCCCTCCGACCGCAGTCTTGCTCCATGCATTTCCCTAGTCTACAGCTCTGGGCAACCCTCTCACTACCCCACGTCGATTCCGTGGCCATATTTTCAGTTAGAGTACTCTTACCTCTTGAATGTAGTACTCCAGGAACTGCCTTAGGAAGTCCGGATGGTCAACGTACATGTTGATGAAGTCCTCAGCTAATGGTTTGGTGGGCTGCTGGGCAGGAAGCAGCTGCTTGGTGTCTAGATCTCTAGGCTGATACTTTCCCGTGCAGAGCTTCTTCAGGAGCTCCGTTGTCTCTTCGGGCAGGTGTGTGATAAGAGTCTTTCCATACATTTTCATGTACCTTTTGGAGAGGCCCACGGTCAAGAGGAAAGTAAGTAGAAGCAACATGAGGAAGGAGGGGAAAGAGTGAGATACATCTCTTTGGGCCTAAACTTGAGGCTGTACCGTTCACTTCGGAGCTAGTCAGCACTGGCATACATTGTCTCTCACCACTCTTTCTGTTGCAGCTCAATACTCCGCCTCCATTGCTCTCGAACCCGCCTTTTCTGGTCTAAATGGCTCTTGATTACATGTGCACTTACTTTTCTACCTCAGTTGAAGGGAGAGATTGAATGTACTCTAGTGCATCAGCTACACGTTTACGGTCATCGGCTGAGAGGGCACCTTCATGAGCGTTCAGAGCCAGGTCTTCTAGCTCGATTTTCAAGTACCAGCTATAGGATGAAAGAGAGTGAGACCCTTAAGTGGTGGGATATCCAGAATACGCAGAGGCCTCCCTTTGTCCCTTCTCCCCACTTATGTTAAGCCTGCCCCCGATAGGACAAGTAAACCCCTTATCAAGGTGCCAAATATAACTCTGGCAGA
This sequence comes from Hyphochytrium catenoides, assembly GCA_900088475.1. Lineage (NCBI taxonomy): Eukaryota > Hyphochytriomycetes > Hyphochytriales > Hyphochytriaceae > Hyphochytrium > Hyphochytrium catenoides. The sequence continues at coordinate 26,591 of FLMG01001604.1, forward strand.
TCTATCTGCCCGTTTCTCTCACCTGTGCTCAGAATGCTTCTTGGCTAGATAGAGAGCATGCTGAGGGAAGCTCCCCTTTAACACGCTGATCGCTGTCTCTACATCAAACTTAGCTTCTTTACTTCCTCCATCTCCGAACAAAGGGGAGGACGAAGGCTTAGTCTTCTTCGCTATTGAACCGTCTATAGGGCAAAAGGGAGAGTTGTTTCAAGAAGACGAGAGATATTCTGGTGAGCGAATAATACGGAATGAGATTCCCATCCACTGGGATCAAACAATATAGTGGCCTTCTCTATGACTCTTTTGAGGTCAATCAGCTCCTACCAGTCAGTAATCTATTCACTCTCATTAAATATGGCCGTTACCTGATTCAACACCGGTGACAGAGGCGGTAGCAGGGTCGTCTCCGTGCCCCAAACCAATAAAGCTGTTCAGCTTACGAACGTCCTTGAGCTTGGTGTAGCAGTTCAGGAGAAGGGTGGTGTGGTCTGAGTTTGCCAGGTCCTGAGCATTAAAGCAAGAGAGATGAGGGTGGATGAGTCAACACGAAGAGTTACCTGATCAGAAGCACAGAGATACAATTCTCAAAGTCAAATTGTACTTCGTTTTGGCTTCCAAGCATACAGCCGCAGACCGAATGGACGCAAAGTGTACGCAGCCAGAGTTGTCTCAATAGCCCTCTTCAAATTTGACGTTCGAAGCCGGAAGATGGCTATTTTAGACGTCCCTTCGCTCGCCAAGCGCTTTGGCTCGCTGTCACTATCCCATCTCCGTACCTTGTCATGAAGTGCCTCCAGATAAGTGGTTAGGTTCTGGATACGCTGCGCACCTAAGAATCTTCTGATGACATAGGAAGGCTCCACATGCCCAATCGTCCGCATGTACTGGTTGATGGCCCCATCGTAATCCCCTTTCTGATACAGGTGGTCGCCGTACATTCGGAAAATGTCCATGATATTGGCGGCGTCGAGTTTGGCACTGCAAACGGCGGAAAGGGACAATAATAGTAGGAGACAGAGGAAGATGAGAAAAAGCAGCAACAGTGATTCGTGAGTAACTGTGATGAGGGCGGCGATATAGGGACATGGAGTCGGCCTTACTATGGGGTGGGAGTACGACGAAGGACCAAGGGTGATGGCTATGGCACAATCAAGGAAACAGAAGGAGAGCTATGGTGGAAGAGAACAAGGAGGTTGTGATTACCTATAGGCTAGTGGGATGGCAATAGAATAGAGGTTTTTTCTGTACAGCATCTCCAGCTTGGACTGGGTGTCCTTCTCTGTCAGCCTGTATACCTGGCGACCACAGCATAACCAAGAAAAGGACTAATTAGCTAGATATTTTCCAACCTGACGAATTGGAAACAGGATCGGGTGGAGGTGAAGCGGAGTGATGCAGAAGGTAAACTGCCAAAACTGCAACCATGGGATGGACTTTCATATGGAAGAGCGATGGTTAGGTTTGGCAATCGAAAGCAGCAACTGGTGGTCGGGTGGTTAAGGAGAGGAGGAGGTCTCAAAGGCCTGTCATAGTCACCAAGAGCACACAGAAAAGTCTAAATGGTTGATGGGGAGTGAAGTGGCTCAATTCCGTCTCTCTCTCTCTGCCTCTCAAATCCGGAGACGGTACCTGGCCAAAAGAGGTGATAACAAAGATTGAACCCCATTCGCTAGTGATGTGCCGGGCTTTCTCCATGTCATCCGCCAACCCCGATATCCTGCTGCTGCCCACTAGTGTGAAGTTAAAGGCGGAGAACTTGTTCTGCAGGTCATACACTGTCACAACGTGGCGCTCGCGTGGATCCAAATGAACCACCTAAGGTTTGGAGAAGTAGGAATTAGCAACGGGAATGAGGCGGACTGGCGACGGGGCTTCGCCAAGCAACACGAGAGTACAGTACCGATATCACAAAGTCATAGGAGGAGAAGAAAGCAACCATGGCAACGTGACTTTAGATGGCTGGAGGACTCTCCATACTAGATAGAAGCCTTACCAAGAGATAGTGTTTGAAAAAATAAATGTAGCGCTTGACTCCGTCATAGGCATAGCAAGGCCCACGGTCATCAGGAGTGTAGAAGTACACAGCGTCTTCCTGCAAGAGCAAGTTCAGCACAACGTATCCATAGTAACAGCCTTTGCCCCTCTCAGTGTGCTTGTCGCTCCTAAGATGAACGATCCGCTCTTTGGGGCTATTTTGTGGACCTGGGTAGGTGTCTTCTCTTTCCTAAATGAGGAGAAGCTTACCTGTCCTACAGCCAGCTCTCCTTTTTCATTAACGCTAGCGCAACTCCTTTCTATGCCTCTCTCATCAAGAATCCTGGCTCTCCTGGACGGTCCAGCAGCACCCTGCTTCCCACTGGGCTCATCTTGACTGTGAGAAACCGGGGAACCATAAGAGATATGAGATGGCTACAGAGATGCAACTGGTCAAGACATTGAGAAGTAAAGAGCCAGCTACAGTTGCGGAAGTATACAGCATTCACCCTTGTCAAGAACAAGGTGAAGAAGGTAACATCCTGGGAGTAGAACCGAAGAAGAGAGGGATTACTAGAGCGGAAGAGTAACGCTGACTCGTGAGAAAAGCAAAGGGAAAGTGGTCACTCACACACAGCAGTACGAAGTAAGATTCTTCTCCGTGCCAACATATAAATAGACTTTCCCATCCTTATCCCTAGTGCTCTTGGAGCTGATGGAGGAGGCACTGAAGCCCACAAAGGTGACTGGTGCTTGAGTCGAGGAATGTAGCAGGATAGGCGCTCTCTTCTCCTTGCCACCCTACGAGACAAGTGAGATAGTTCAGACGGCGCGTTTCCAGACCAGTCATCTTTCATCAGTCATCTTCTGCCCTCTCTCATGGCTTTTCCTAGCAGCATGACATCTCTTGCTCTCATTCACTAGCCTGATATCTCTTGGGAGGTTATTGTAGTCGTTTCGCCTCTACGTCTCAGTTCTGATACGCATATTTTCATGCTGACAAGCCGTCAACCAAGCAGCACGCCAGGGAAGACGGCTAGAGAAGAGAGAAAAAATCCCTTACCTTGATGTTGCTCCTCCAGAGGATGACCTGACCATTCCTGAGCCCTATTGCCATCATGCTCATATCATCCATTACATCAAAAGCCGTGACTGCTTCTTCGGGGAACTAAGGACAGAGTGCTATTATTAGCGTGGCCAGCAAGATCTCGCCAGCATCTGGTTGTTTCGTCGCCTTCCCATGTACGAAACCATGTCTGTGTTTCTAGTGGTCTCAGAGGCCTTTCTGAAGTGTTCTCCAAATTTCCTTGTTGCCTTTACATCGGACATAATCGTCCTTGCTTTCTGCTGAATCAGAGCTTTCCAGAGCATGACCTTGGACTGTGACAAGCTCGCTCCGTTGTCACTATTTTCAGGCGTCTAACCCATCCTCCTCCTCCACTGCTTCTTGTATGCATGTCCCTTTTTGCCTAGTGCCTCTTCTCTTTCCTTCTCTTTCGATTCCTACATAACAAGCCTCTCTGACCTTTGCAAAGATCTTTATCTCCTGCATACAGATAGGGTTGCCATCTCTGTCTTGTCGGTCACTCCGCCAAACCTTTACAATAGCAGTCTCCCCCTCGCCAAAGCTCTGAACCGAGTCCTAAAGGCAGAAGGAGGGGTTGATCACAAGAAGGAGTTAAGCATGAAGAGAAGGAACAACTTAGCTGACGAACGTCAACGCCCGGTAAGAAAAGGGAGAAGATAGAAGAGGAGATACCACGAGCTTTTCATAGAGCAACGTAACAAAGACAAATATGGCCGGGACTCAATAGAGAAAATCTCCGCCTCCCATGTGGCAGGAGGCTTCTTTTCTCCTGCATGTCGTTTTACCTCAGGGCGAGGAAGATTGCCCGCTAACCTCTTTCTCGCAGCTTCTGCCACAGTGGTTGTCTGGGATATCTCTGCTGGTGTTCGTGGGTCAATACCGTCGCCCACAGTCACAAAGACATTCCACCTACAGGTCAGTCAACTGCTTAACTTCTATCTAAGTCGTGCCTCAGGGACTACGCAGCAGGAGGGTAGCTAGAGAAGGACAAGAGTAGCGAGACTCAATTATGAGCAAAGCAGGACAGGAAGCAGAAAATGATGAGAGGCATAGAAAAACAGAGAAGTACATGCCAACCTTTTGATCTGTTTGATGTAAGAGACAAACTTCGCATAGCCTTGGAATCGCTGGAGCTCTAAATCACGATCCACAAGAGAGATGCCGCCCCGGTGGTCCCCAAAAATAAGCTTACCGCGGCCTCCATCAGCACAAGTGATCCCCAGAGCCTAAGCGTACGTGCAGCGGATCTCTCAGGCCAATGTATGGGCAGGCCAAACGACAATTGCAGATTTTGACGGTGTGGTCACGAACCATACCTGGAGCTCTGTGTTGATCTGGTTATTGGGTTCGTCTCTCAGAAGCTCCTTGTCAAAGAAGGCAAACCTCCTGAGCTGCGACATACTTCTTCACGCGCCAGGCTCCTGTGTGGCGTCTAAAGCAGCCACAGGTCTGCAGCTCTCTTCCCTGTTTGCCACTTCCCAGTCTCGAGGTCCCGATGAAGCTTCACCTCGAGGATCTGTAAGAAAGACTGTGGAAAGGCAGAAATTTATTGGTCAAATGTCTGGAATGGGACCCAGATTTCAGCGACTTTTGGTAACTAAGTTAGCTATAATAGATCTCCCCCTTTCTCAAGCTGTTTGTTATCCCCTATAAGTAAGTAAAGTACCAGTAAGCGATGAGCAACACGGTTATTATGGGTCACGATATTGGGGCCCACCCAGGTATGCATCAGAATGCATTTGGGATGATCTTCCCATGCTGAAGATCGCAGGCTGAAGATCTCTACGAACAGCCCCGTTGGGGCTCCCGTTAGGGCTCCCGTTGGCTGATGTTAGCGCCCTCCGGGCGTATCATCTCCGTCGGAGACGTAGACTGCACCAAGATTGCAAGAAATGGTCGTCTGCTACCGACTGTCAAGCTCCGCCGCCATGGATTAACCCGTTATGAGTGATGTTTAGGCCTATGGGAACTGCTCACCGCCGGGGAATGGTGTCCCCTACGTCTATGTATCTATAAAGAGGGAACAGCAATCAGGCTTACTCTGAATGTCCTTGAGGATGGAAACTTCCTCTCACCATTTACGAACTACAAGCCTTTGGCCTCTCTTTCAAGCTGACAGTAGAAGTAGTGACTCTTGGAAGAAAAAATTCATTCCTGCTTACTAGGACACGGCCCAGCCCAGCAATAACGTTAGACTACTGTCCGAGACGGATGACTCTGCTACGCTTACGCCTTTGCTAGAAGATTAATCCACAGCTAATAGTGCTGTTTCAATGTTTTCTTGGGAACCGATGGACTCCTCGAAAGTCCCTCTCTGCAGCCGCAACTGCGGATGTTCTTTCATCTGTGCAGTGTTCACCCCCAAGCTCTGACCTCGTTTCCCTTCCGTTGATACGATGTCGCTGTTGTCTGTCGTGTTGCTTGCATCCTCTTTGCTTCCAACGTTCTTTTCCTCTTCCTTGCTAAAAGATGATCTCCACCCTTCTAGCCGCTCCTTAAACAAGGTGATGACCCTTGAGTAGATAAGCTCATGCGCATCCTGAGCCCATACATAGTCTAGGTGATTGTACACGTCAGTTGTCACATC
>FLMG01001604.1:32285-50413 GCA_900088475.1 Hyphochytrium catenoides
CCATAGTGATAGATGTTGCCCAGAAACCCATAGTCATAGCGCTGAAATCGGTTAGATCGCACGGCTTGGCCCCAGTGTGCAATGTTCTTTACAGATGTCCCAGCTGGGGTCTCTGACACGTAGACTTGTATCCTCGAGACATTAACATGATGAGAGACGCCGCAGATAAGGAAGAGAGCATCTTCACAGCCTTCAGGAGTTAGGCGGCAGAGTCCTGGTGCCACCGTCTAGAGGACAGACACATGAGGAGAGAGCACTTTTAGCTAACTGGAGGTTGAATGCTGTATAGCAGAAGTAACAAGAGCAATCGTCCAAGGTGCAGGAAGGCGAAGCTAGAAAACAGGCCAAAGAGACAAGAGAAGGAGAGCAGTGTTCCGGAAGAGTAGAGAAGTAAACAGTGGAGTCTGTTAGGCCTTCCTAGAAGCCCAGTCATTTCTGGCTGCCAGGACTATGCGTTTCGTTTAGAGCCAAAGTGCTTCTTGCATATGTACCTCGAGGACTGTTTTTGAAGGGAGAAACTGCCTGATTCCAAAGTAGTTAAAGACCGTTCCTCCGTAGAGCTTCGATGCCACGCCCAGGAGGAGCGACTCTTGATGACCTACGAATGCCACTGGAGCCAGTGCGACGAAGAGTTTGATGTGTTTGCCGATATCGTAGGTTGAGAAGCTCTGCAAGGCAGCAAAGCAGTCTAGGAGTCAGCACCGTCCCGAGCGGTTTATATTAAGGAGAAGGTAAGCAGACCAATCCAGAAAGAGGTTCATCTAGGGCAGCCGTAGATAGCAACTCTCTATGCCAAGGAAGACAGAGCTGAAATAAAAAGATGCGTACACTTCCGGACAGGAACAGGATGAGGGTTCTAGGCAAGGGGTTACAAGCCCAGGAGCTAGCGTCAGACCATAATCGCAGTTGTGATTGACCGCGCGCTTAACTGCTGCCATCTTATCTTACCGCAAAGGCCTGAGTTGTCCCCTGGGAATGTCCAACATAGCCAACTTGTTCATAGCCCGTCTTTTGTACGACATATCGCACTTGAGCGGGCAGGTCATATCGAGCCATATCGTCGAAGGTAAAATCCCAGAACTCTTTAGAGTCATTGGCGAAGGTAGTGTGCCGCTTAGACCACGTGTTCCCGCGATTATTACCCATCCTAGCGTTGCATGTGTTAGATAGAGCAGTGAACTACGTACACAGATGACTGCAGGATAGGTGAGACGTGCCATGCCAGCGCTTACCAGACGTCGAATCCTGCATCATGCAGGATAAAGGCTAATGACTGATTTTTGAAGTTATTCACCCAGGTATAGCTGCTATCCAAGAGGCCATGCTGGAGAAACAATGGTGGGTGACCAGGATTTGGTATGCGAAAGACTCCTAGAACGTAGCCATCGTCCGTTGTTACGGAGTGGAACTCTATAGGATAGCCGCGCTTCTTCACAATGGCAAACATATCCAGCCCTACATCAGGATCCACCGCAGCATCTCTCGCATGGCCGCAGTGAGATCCCCGAGCTGAGGCAAATGACGACCCCAGCACAAGAGGAAGGAGAAGTAGTAGCAGGACGGGAAGAAGATGAGCTCGGCGCATGGGTCCACTCATCAGGACTCTCTCAGTCTCTTGGACCTTACTGAGGTTTGAAGAGTTAACCTAGTAGTTGGAGCCTAGATAACAGCCCGGCAGCTCTGTTGTTCTGGAGATGCCTGGCGTCAACAAAATCTTGTCTGGATCTGCCCACCGACGTTGATCCTTGCATCTTCCAGCTGGCCACAGCGTCTGCTCTCACCTCATTGTGTCAGTCCTGAGTTGCTTTGTCTTCTCGCTCTCTCTCTCTTCTCCTCTCGCTCAAGCCTGGCTTTGACATGGCCCAGCAGCGGGGACGACGCTGGCTGCTGTTGCAAGGGATGGATGTTGGACAGCGACTGTGCGTGGAGGATGTGACGTGGGATCTGGCCGTTAGCGACGTAGATCCTAAGAAATTTCTTGGCTGTCTTCAAGGATTCCTCCCGCCTAAATACGACGTAACTGGGAGAGCGATTTATTGAATACCGTTAATATATATCTCTTACTTGGGCCAGGGGCAAACGTTCTTACAGCTAACATGATAGTCTCTGGCATAGCGACTATATAAGGACCTAGCTCTCTATTTTATAAGGGAGTATCTTGGAAGGCTTGTGATGGCCACGCAGGAGCAGCAGCTGAACAGCTGAACAGCGCGGAGCCCGATGATGATGAGCTGCATGATGCCGGAACTCCACCGTGCTGTCCGCAGTTCCCCTCTATTGGCGCTCTGCCTAGCATCTCTGTATCCTTCGGAGTGACCGCGTGTAGAGAGGCAGACAGACAGCAGACAGGATGGGATTCTTTCTTTACATTGGCCTGCTCGTCGCTACGAACAAGGGCAACACATCATCCCTGATTTGTAAAAGAGGTAGAAGCCGTTACCTTGTCATCATTATACCGAGCAGGTACCTTGTAGAGAAGGACAGGACAATTGACGTTGGTCGAAAATGTGAGCTTTGCGTGGAAGATAGGAACTGGGACAATCAGCAGCAGCAGCAGCTTCCAGTCTTGTTTTGATCAAATATCATACGCTGCTAGTGCAGATAGTAGACCGATGCCGCTGGTACAGATGTCAGGATGATAGCCTTTTTCACTCAGCGCAGCGTTTGGGCGATTAGTCCCAGCGTCCGTCCTTAGAACTTCATGTAGATACAGCGTTCACCAAAGCTCAAGAGAAATCCAATGATCTCTGCTTGACAATATCAGCACTGTTAACTTAGTTGTTTGTAGATGCATGGACAAGTCATATCATCCTGTTCTTCTGAATGGTGGGAAGATACTCCTGTCTCACTGTTCATCTACTGCTGACTATTACTCTTGTCTTCATTCTCTTCTGTCCTGTCAGAGTCTGGCTCACAGGCGAACTACTACTGCTGCAATGCCCCTATTACTAGACTTGCCCCTACACCTACCAAGGGCGTACATAGTTCTCGCAACTCTTACTTACTAAGATTGCATCGCTGCCAGCCTTCCGTTGTCAGCAGTAGTCAGTCATTTGCCTTACAGCCAGCAGAGTAGACAGAGCTGAATAAGGCGCAGGGCAACAACTACTACTACAGCACACTTAAATTCTCCTCCTTTGTCCTGTGGCAGCTTTTTTCCAGCAATTGTGGTGCTCTCTGACCCCATGCCATCTTGTCCAAGGGGCGAGACTGCTGCTGCAGGTGCCAGGCCTAATCCATCCCGGTCCTTGATGAAGGCAGGGCGTGGCAGGGCCTTTGTGCGGGTGTCCATCACATACTCTGCTTCTGTGCTGGAGAGTGCCACCAAGCTTTGCTTCTTAGATTGCCAAATCACACAACCTCCTGCAGCGGTGAAGGGATATCCCATGGTGGAATTGCAGTCATCCACAGAGTTGCCCCCAGTCCGCATCTGCATAGCCGAAGACATGGAGGCTGTTGACGGCCTTGAATCGGTCACCTCCTCCAAAGACAATACCAAGGTCAGATGTCTATGTCTCCTTTAGGTAGCGTAGGACCCTCTTCGCTGCTTGCCAGTGGGCCTTCTGGGTTACTTACAAACCTGCCAAGCACCCCACTGCAAAGGCAATGTCCGGCCTTGTTGCCACCATCGCATACATTAAAGATCCCACAAGGCTCAGGTACATTGCTGCTAGACTAGATCCTTCTGAGTCGGCTGAGGCACAAGGTCCTTCATGGCCGAGCTTGGCCTCCATGGGTGTATGCACGCCGTTGCAGTCAGTCATCCGATAGCGTTCGAGGATTCGCTGTATGTAGGCCCGATGGCCTACCCAGATCTGTCTGGAGCTCCGGTCACGAACGATCTCCTTGCCAAGGAAGAAGCCAACTTCCCCAGATTGTTCATCTTGAACTCGGCATTCAATCCTCGTTCAAGCCTGTACACCTCTCCCTCGTAATGGCCGATGACCAGAAGATCATCAACATACACAATGACTAGTGTTAGATCATTGCCACTCCTGAGGTAGTACAAGCAGTCATCCGCCTGGCTCTGGCAATACCCCTCAGAGATTGAAAAGCTAGATAGCCTTTCTTCCACACCCTAGGGGCCTGCTTCAGTCAATAGAGGGACTTTTTGAGCCCTGCACACCTTGCCTTCCTGTCCATGTGCAGCAGACCCTTCTGGCTGCAGCATGTACACCTCCTCCTCAAGGTGGCCATAGAGAAAGGCTGTCTTGACATCCAGGTGGATGATGTCGAGATCCTGCACTGCAGCCATAGCTAGGGCTAGGCGCACCGTGGAGAGTTTGGCCACTGAAGCAAAGGTCTCGAAGTAGTCTACCCCGAAGACTTGGCAGAAGCCTTTGACTACCAGTCATGCCTTGTGTCTGGTGACTTTCCCGTCGGCGCCAGTCTTAATCTTATAGAGCCATTTGCAAGCGATTGGCTTGCGTCCAGCTGGCAGGTCAGTGAGCGGAGCATTGAAGCTCCTTCATAGACAAGCTCTGAGATATGCTGGATAATGAAGCCGCACTACCGTACAGTAGCCGAATCAAGCTTCTATATGGATTACTATTCCGAATCCTCACGTTGACCAGCGTTCAGAAGGAGGAACAATCTCTGTTGTGCAGTGTCCACTGCAAAGAAAAGCGCGATAATAAAAAGACAATGAGAATCGCCAGCCGGCGATGCGACATCAAACCTCAACGACAGAGCAAGGCGCTCTTCCTTCCTGATCTTTGGGACCTAAGAGAGACCGCATTGAGCCTTATTAGAGCCTAATGATAGAGGGATTAGCAGGAGGTTGGGCCAATATTATACTCTAGGGCCGAGGGTTTGAGCAAGAACGGAACATGGGCGTAAGGACGGAGGTTTGCGGTGAACCAGCCTTGGACTCTTTGCTTGGGGTCAGATCTCTAACGGATGCATGATGAGAGAGGGGACGGACTTTTGACATAAGGAGCTTGCTACGACCGTTAGCCTAGCCGGAACCCGAAAGACAGAGTCTGAGAGCGGGAGGGCAGCGCCAAGCAACTCAAAAGATGTCGAGTTCGCCGAACTGCGACCCGGAGCTCTGCACCAGCATTTCTCAGATTGGAGATTGGTGGACGTGCATCCAGAACGAGGGTGAAGAATGGAAGCTTGTGGTGGCCCTAGTGCTGATCTTTTTGGCCTCTTTTCTGCCCATGATTATGGTCCGGCTCATCGTACTTGTGATCAAGAAGATCAAGGCTCTCAAGGAGTGCGTAACTTTAGCTCCCACCGCCCTTTCACCTGCGGTTCTATGACTTCTCCTTTTTTGACAGACGCGGACAAAAGTCTGCTCCTTTGCATTTAACGCGGCCAGACTCCCCTAGACTGGTATCCTCCTGTCATTATTACCTATTCCAAACTGCATTTGAGAGCCTGCTTGTCTAGTCTTCCTAGTACTGACAGTTCCCATCGCTCTATCTCCGTCTCTTGGACCAACATGATCGCTCCGTCCCAGTGTGGCAGAGGACTTCCAGCGGCTTGCTCTATGGTCCACGACAGGACTACTGAGTGCGACCCTTGTATGGCTCGGACTATTGGCCTCCGGTCTATTGCCTTACTTCTGCAATTTCCCTCTATGGATATGGGGCGTCTTCTTCATCATCTGGCTGAACGCCATGTTCAATGTCAGCGAAAGGGTAAGCGGAAACCTTACCAATTCTGTTCATCCCGACTTCTTTTCCTCCGCAGGGCCGTCACTCCTCTTTCTCCCTGTATTTCTTACCCTTTGCTCTATCATTGTTTGTGGAACCCACTTCCTATGCATTTACTTCTGTCTAGATCAAAGAGTTATCCTCTCTGTTGCCTTCAAATCGCTAACAAACTCCTGTGCATTTGTCTGTTCGCAGGCGATGATCCGTAAAATGGCGAATAACGGGCAGGACTATACCAAGAAGGTCATCATCAGCGAGTCAATAGGGGTAAGATGGTCTTGTGGGCCCTCTTCATTCCTCCAGTTTGAAGTCCCTCCCTCTTGCACCTGTCTATTAACTCACTCATTCTCTGGCTATCTGAGCTTTCTCTCCATGCCCGTTCTCTGACAACTGTCTCTTCCCTAATGACCTCTCAGTTCCCAACGGCACTTGTTGGGTTCTTAACACCAAGACGCTTGGGCCTTTGTTCTCTCTCTTACCACGACATATGTTCCTCTAGGCGTTGAAGTTTCTTGTCATCTTGATTGTGGCCGCCATTATCTATCTCAAGGTATTCCAAGGCTATGAGGACCAGCTTCTCATCGCAGTTATAGGGATGGTGGCCTTCGGTATGGCGCTGGGATCCATGGCCACGGTGAGATTATCATGAACGTCCGTTCTCTGCCCTGTTCGTTCCCTGGTTTAGCCTCCGATATCCTTTCGTATTAGTGCTCATAAGCCTTATACTGTCTGAGTGTCTAGTGCCTGGCGACCTTCTTATTCTTGTTGCGTCTTTATCTTGATATCTTAGGTTCATAACGCGTTTGGGGGCCTCGTGTTAGTCCTCAATGAGCCTTTCAAAGTAGGGCACTTCATTGAGATAGGGGACGTTAAGGGCGTTGTACAGCGCGTTTTTCTGCGCTATACCGAACTACAAGTTATAGATTCATCCATTGTCTTCGTCCCCAACTCGATCTTCCTCTACAAGCCGCTGGTGAATTACACAGTGAGGCCGAAGAGGAAGCTGGAGATTATCATACCGTTCTCGAAGGACACCCAAGTCAGTAAGCAGAGGGAGTTCCTAAAGGTACATCTAGGAGGGACTACGGCGTAGAGATCTCTCTCTTTTTCGTCAACCACTTGCTTGAGTGAAAGTTTTAGTTTGTTCCGTCCACACCTATGATGCGGGCGAATACTCAGGGCCTCACACGTGAGCTGGGTTTTTGCCTTGACCTTTCTCCGGTGGTGACAGTCTCCTTGCATGTCCCTCTTTGTTGAGGTGTGCTGGAGCTGTTGGTTTTGGGGAATAATGTTCTGCTTAGACACCTAAACCCCGAGGTTCACTCGCTGTTTCCTTGTCATCTCTGATTTGGTTCTTGTTCATCCTTCTCTCTTTGCTTTGGCTTAGGAGGCGGAGCTAGTACTTCAAAATCTGCATTTTAACCTGACGTCACACGTCAATAACACTACGGACGTGCGAGAAGGAGAGCAAGATCCTCATTATTTCTTCGTCTGCATGGACGACCTCTTCAAGGCCCGCGTCTTCACATACTCCGATGAAATTGACCCCAAGAAGCATGCGATGATCAAGTCAGAGGTAAATTGAAAGGATAGGGTCATAGCAAGGGAAGAGTGGCCCAATCGACTAATGCGGTGTCCTCTTAGGTTTGGTTGGCGATGATGGAGCTGATGGAAGATCTGGGGATAGAGATGGACGAAGAGGAGGATTTCAAGCAACATGCACAACCAGTGCTCACAGAAGACGAGCCCACACAGAAGGTCGACTTTGGAAGAGAATTTAGATTTGTTCTCGACAACTGGTAGCTCTCTACAGTCAGCGACGAAGCGACGACGTACAGCCTAAAGTTGGATGCATTTCCACTCCTCTTGGCGTAATATTCAAGGACCCCATCTAATGCTCTACGCTATAACATGGCGAGGGTAGATGTGGATGTGATGGCGGCAAACAAGAATCTAGAGAGACCGAAGACAGACTCCAGCACCCACAAAGGACCCAGGCAAGCTACCTGCTGCGTATTGGCCATATGTTGCCTCTTTTGCCAAACAGGGTCCTGACATGTGGGCTTCATGATGTGCTTCCTATAGACATCTTTTGGGAAAGAAGTGATCTCTTGGATAAAACATATGCTGATGAAGTTAGCCTTTGAGATAAAAGGTGGCTTGTAGGCTAACCTTTCACATTAGGCACAGACTCTGTTCGAAGAGGAAGGTTAGTATGTAAACTGCCCTTGTAACAGAATGCGTTCAAGCCAAGCAGCTGTCCCTCTCGGCATGCGCGATGGCACAGACAACCCTTTCCGATTTCATCTCCATAAAAACCTTCATGACCAGGCGCTGGTTGATCCCGATAGGCGCGGCGCTGTGCCAAATGATAGTATCATCAACATACCCTCCATTTCTCTAAGGCTATGCTTTGGCAGGCCTTCAGCTTGATCCTTGATTATCCATATTGCCTACCGTCCTCCGTCGGGCGCCGCCCGGACTTCGATGACTGCCTTTTCTGATCTCTGTTCATGTCACTTGTACCAAAGCCCCAAATTGTTCGAGAAACTTCAATAGGTAACAGGAGAAACAAGGGCCTGAACTTGAATGAGTTGACAGCACCGACGGTTGCCGGCAAAACCCCCAGCATTTCCAGGTGCTATGTGCCTAGAGAGAAGATCAACTCTGTGAGTGGTCTCACAGTTTGCAGAAGCACTCTGACTTGGGACTACTGCTCTAGCTGTTTTTGGACAGAACCGCAGAAGAAGGTTTGAACTGAAACACCCAGACAAGCATAGAGCAAGAGAAGAGCTAACAGTTGCTGCAGACAATACTTGCACAAGTCATCATCATATAGCAAAAGACGCCGTTGGCAGATCAAGGTCAGTCGCTATGCATAGAGTAGTCCTTCGGTCACAGATCTCCGTCTAAAGATGCAATATTCAAAGTCTACGAAGCAAGCTTCTTCTTAGCACTAGCACTTGGACTTCCAACAAGATCTCGCACCGCCGTATCAGCTATTATTTATCGGAGTTTGTCTACTGCCGGCGGCGCTGCAGTGTCGCCAACGCGCATGGGCTATGCAGCCTCTCTTTCCTATCACGGCTGTTTATCTGTCAGTCAGGAAGTGACGCGTGCAGCAGCAGAGCAGCATTTTGTTAAGCGTTTAGAGACAGACAAGGCGGGGAACAATAAGACAATCTCTGGGTCTGTCACAAGGGTGCTAGGGAGAGAGAGACCTCTATCATTACATCGTAGGAAATAACAGACCCACTGGAAGAGCGATTACCTTAGGACCGTGGACGATAGAGGCATCAGATAAGGCGAGTCAAACCCACAGTGATGGCTCCGTAGTGCCATGAGTAATGACTGTTACCTTATTCCGTGTTGCCTGCGTTTGACAGTGTCAATCTGTCAATGCGAGTGCCGTCATTCTATGGAAACAACAAACGCTCGGTGTCGCACTCTCATGACCTTCACTCCGGATCGGGCCATCACTGCACTCTGAAGCTTCAGCCAAACTTCCTCATCATCCGGGCTGGAACTTCGCAAGTGATAATAGAGCTTCTTTCGTCATTGCTCGATTGGATACAAAGAGCTCTACCCCTCGTAATCGTTACCGATAATTCGCCTCCAAGAGACTGCTTTGTCTAGAAGATAAGATGGAAGAAACCAGCACGGACGCCATTTCCGCTGAGAAGCCAACGGATGAGCGCCAAGCGATAGCGCCTGCGACCAGGATGATGGCCATCGTTCAGGATGAGTATGGGACTGCTGATGTTTTGAAATTTGAAGAAGTCGATCGCCCTGCAGTCAAAGCCCCGGATGAGGTGCTCATAGAGGTGAAGGCTGCAGGCGTAGATCCTGGCGTCTGGCATATTATGACTGGACTGCCGTATATCTGCCGCCTTGCTTTTGGAATACGGAGGCCTAGCAATCGAATCCGAGGCTTCGACGTCGCCGGCATCGTCCGTGCTGTTGGAAGCCAAGTAACGCGCCTTCAGCCTGGAGATGAGGTATTTGGAAATTGCTATGCCTCCTTTGCAGAATACTCTCTTGCCAAGGAAAGCACTCTGACCAAGAAGCCGGCAAACATCACCTTTGAACAAGCTGCATCCGCCCCAATCTCAGCCATCACTGCCATCCATGCACTGAGAGACACAGCCCAAGTAAAGGCTGGTGATAAAGTAGCTGTAATTGGTGCGGCAGGAGGCGTGGGATCCTTTGCGGTGCAGCTTGCTAAGCACTATGGAGCAGAGGTGACAGGAATCTGCAGCACCGCGAAAGTTGAACGAGTTAGGTCTCTTGGCGCTGACTATGTCATTGACTATACCAAGGAGGATTTCACTGAGAAAGGTCCAGTCTTCGACGTTATTCTTGACACAGCGGGTAACAGACCTTTAGCGACCCTTAGACGGGCGCTAGCCCCAAAGGGTGCCCTCGCCCTGGTGGGAGGTGAAGGAGCTGGAGATTTTTTTGGCCTTGGCCGCCAGCTTAAAGCTCTTTTTCTGTCACCCTTCACGTCTCAACGTTTGGGAGTTGTGATGTCGATGATCAACGATCACAAGGATCTGGATACACTCAAGGATCTTCTCGAGGCTGGCACGATCATCCCGCTGATGGACAAGAGCTACCCTTTGAAAGATGCTGCTGAAGCTGTGCGCTACATTGAGAAGGGCCACGCTGGTGGAAAAGTGGTACTGACTATCTGAGGTCATACCTCTTGATCCGTGAAAAGCACCTCTCTCTCTTTTGTATATTCCTCTGTCATTTTGTGCACCAGGCATCCTGCATCAACTCGTACATGAGGCAGTGGTGCCGTTCATACCAGCTATCGCAGAAACAGATACCGTTACATGGCACTTAGTCCTGCCCCCAAGCAATGCTAATAATGACCATGAGCCTGCAGAGATATACAAGCCCAGGCTGGCTTGGTGGACCAGCGATTGTCAGAGACTCTTCTTTTTGTTAGTGTGTGTGGAGACGATAGTTAGCAAGGCCGTCAGTTACCTATCACATCAATAAATCTTAGTATCATTTTTGTATGGGCACCTTAGGTCAGTGTCAGATAATGTTGAAGATTGCGCAGCTAGGTAAGGTAGTTTGAGAGCCAACTAGTGGCCAAACCCAAGGGACAGTGCAATGCACTGGATTTAGGCTTCTAGAGCAGGAGGGAAGGCCAGCTGAAGGATCATGAAGAGTGAGATTCTGAGGTGTCTTTATGTATGGACGTGGACAAGGCTACCTGAGCAAGGCAAGGGAAGCGGTGCAGCTAGAGTGCCGTGGATGCAGCGCGAGGTTAAGTGGACGGCAATACCAGTAGCAACCCGAACAAGGTCATCATCTTTATTTAGTTCTCCTCGTAAGTAAAGTTCCACTCTCTTCCCTTCCGACCCTAACCCTGCTAATCTAAGTAACAGAGAACTCTCACTTCAGACCAACGGCAGGATAACAGGGAGACAGATAAAGAGAGAAAGAACAGCTGCCAGAGGCTGCTTAAGCGCGCTGCTGTCTGGCAAGAGGACCAAGGAACTTGGCCTTCTCCTCGGCAGTCTGGAAGCGGCCGTGTCCGAACTTGGAGCTGGTGTCGACGAACTTGAGGTTGATCTCCTCCAGAGCGGATCTCTTGGTGTGGACCAGGAGAGACTTGCGAAGAGTAAGAACACGCTTCTTGGTACCAGCCACACAGCCCTTGAGCATGATCCAGTCCTCGTTGATCTCACCGTAGTGAGGGAAGCCACCCATAGGGGTGATGCTCTTCTCGGTCAGATCCTGCTCGGTCTGGCAAGACTTAGCATCACCAGCAGCGCCCATGCGGTAGATCTTCTTGTTGACCTCCGTACGGTGATGGTAGCCGCGCTGACCAGAGCGGGCCACAGTGAAGGACACACGGGCAGGATGCCATGCTCCGATACAAGCGACCTTGCGCAGACCACGATGGGTCTTACGAGGAAGACGAGTGACACCCCAACGGGTGGTCACACCCTCATATCCGTGACCCTTGGTTACACCGCAGACATCGATCATCTCGTTCTGAGTGAAGACGGCGCCAACAGGTACCTGCTTCTCAAAGAGATTGCGAGCGAAGTCTACCTTATCAGCCACAGATCCGCCGTTGACCTGGACCTCAAGGAGGTGAGCCTTCTTCTGGCGAAGCTTGACCTTGCGGATCTGGGTGTGCGCGATGACACGAACAACAGTGGCGTACTTCTTGATGCGCTCAATCTCAGCCTCAATCTCCTTGGCGCCATCAGCGTACTTCTTGGCGTACTTGGTGAAGGCCTTCTTCTTGGCAGCGTACCAGTTCTTGTAGAAGCGGCGCTTGCACTCATCGCTGAGATGCTCAGCCCAGACGGTGGTCAGGGTGCGGAGACCACGAGGGGTCTCTACATAGCCGACAATGCCGACAACCACCATAGGAGGAGTCTCCAGGATGGTGACAGCCTCGCAGACCTCCTTCTTGTGGAGCTTGGAGCCAGGTCTCTCAACATCGCGCACGATGTGGGTCATACCCGCCTTGTAGCCCATGAAGGCAGTGAGGTGAGGGGCCTTGGACTGGTCATCCTTAGGGAAAGTACGGATGCGTCCACGGTGGTGGCGGGTCCTCTTCTTAGGGAGGAACCCAAGGGAACCGCAGCGCGGATGCTCAAACTTACGGTGAGACATGGTTGCAGATGAAGACTCCTGTTCAGTATGAGGAGGAGGAGATAATGACGCTGCAGATGCTGAGCGAAGAGAGATTCCGATGCCTGTCAGGAAAGAGCAAAAGAGACAGGGAGAGAAAAGGAATAGAGACAAGGGATTAGAGAGGGGAGGGAGACCGATAAGGGAGGGAGACAGAGCGCCACTTAACTTGACAGAAGGGATAGAAAGAGAGGGAGAGATGAGAGAGAGGGAGAGAGAGAGAGAGAGAGAGAGAGAGGCACTGGTTCAGGGCTGAGGGAGCTGATGGTGTTGGGTGGCTCTCAGCACCACATCTTACTACGCTTACCACATACAGCGAGAAGCATATAGTAAGATACACCATATTACTATGGCCAAGATCCAAAAGAATCAGTACTTTAGTTATCGTCAACCGGAATGGAGTGAAAGATTCTGCACTCTAATAATGTGCGTAACTCATCAGATAGAGGTCTTTTGCAGGTAAATATCCGCACGGCTAATAATGTGCTGGTCCACTCCTGTTTGTGCTCAAGTCCTCCTCTCCTGACTCTTTATAAAAAAACATCAATGCGATGGCTGTCAGTTGCACTCTGCTTCTTCGTCACTGATGAGGACGTTATTCCTGCTTTTATTTCCCTTCCCTCAGGGCCCTTCATAATTGGGATGCTTGCCTTTCACCGACCTGTTCTAGGAGAAGTGCCCAAGCTCCGCGTTGTCCTCAATAGTAAGCCATGAAGACGGAGGAAGAGCGACTTTGTTGATTTCACAGAGAAACTGTGCTTTAGCTGGCCATTAAAGGGATCCGTAGAGCAGAAGAAAGCGTATTATAGATAAGTGACTGGCAAAGACGTCGAAGACGTAAGGCAGGGTTAGGCCATTAGAGCCGCTTTGTGCACTCTCTGAAGGTCCACCCGCAGAAATAAACAGTGAAGCCAAAGACGGCAATCAGAATAACGACAATGAGGATGATAGTGTACTTCAGGTTGAGCATCATCATCGCGCACTTCAGCTTCTTCGAGTCTTTCTCGAACGCCAAGGCATTGCCTTCCAGCTTCTCTGCCTTCTTAATGAGGACATCTAGCTCCTGGGTGCGCACCATAGCCTACGGAGGACAGTAAAGGAGGGAGAAAGCAGTCAATGGTTGCGGAAGCACACTATTGAGAAGATAAGAGGCTCAGCTAAGAACCTCCAATAGAGCTCAAACATTGTAGAGGAAGAATACTCTAGAGCATCAGAATGTTGTTATGCCTGTAAGGGCAAACAGCGGTGGTAGAAAGAAGAAGGACTCCTGATTCTTGACTCACCAGGTCCAGATTCTGCATGAGTGTCTCCTTGACACCTTCAACCTGCTCTGCAACCTACAAGGTTAGGATTAGAAAATTTCCCTTCTGTCCCCGAAATCCGACATAAAGACAATCGCAGGGAATATAGGGCGAGGTTTTAGGTGTCCATAGCTGACAAAAAGAACTCATCGGCAAACGTAGTTGATGGAGGGAAGAGAGACAGACTGACAGAGTAAGAGTGAAGGACGGTGCATGAGAAACACTGTCGGGCATACCGCCTCTGTCTCGGTGCTATATTTCCTCATGCCTCTAACGTTGAAGTCGGTCAGGAGCTCCTTCAGTCGAGGTGTGAAGGAGTCACAGGCATAAGCTATGGCCTTTGAGATCCTGTCATGGCCGAATGTGACGACGAAGTTCGACTCGACATCTTTAAGGAACTTCTGTGCCCTGGCGGCCTTCACGGTGGCGTCACTCATGGCGAAGTAAATAATGGATCTGCTGACTCTGACGTGGAAGTAGAACTTTTTGCCGTTGTTCTCATGCATGTCTACCAGCTATAGCCAATCAAGGGGCGAGAGAGAGAAGAAGAGAGAGTGAAAGAAGAGGAGCAGAGGGAGGACTAAGGTCAGAGCCACATTCAGACATCGCGTAAGAAAGACTTGATTCCCGACTAACAAGGAAAGGCGAGGAGTAGAGACTGTGAGGAGCGCAAGTCTATCACGGCCGAGCCTATGATAAGCCTGAAACTTTTGAAGAAGACGAGAGAGATAGGAGAAGGTAGATGGAGCAATCATACACCAGCGATGAGAACTGTCTTCTAAAACGCTGAGGACATGACAACGGTGGAAGGGCAGAGAGAGACTCGAGAACAAAAGTAAAGGCTATGAAGAACAGGGAGAGGGAGAAAGAGACAAAAGAGGGAGGGAGAGAGAGGGGCGAGAACGAGAAGAGACAGCGACAGAGAGAGAGAGAAACAGAAGAAAGAAGAGAAAACCAGAAGTCAGCGAACAAAAAGAGAAAGCTACTAATAGGTGAAAGAGGACCCCGAAGGAGGAGACATCAGACGGACCTCGGCATCCTTGTCAGTGGGAATCTTCCCTAACAAAGTCCTTGTGAATGTAGTGCTTGAGAAAGAGACCTCACTGTATTCACAAAGGACATCTGTGCCTTTAGAGATGAGGATGAGATGGATCCTAGGAGGTCCATCACCCAGGAGAATTGAAGACGACGAGGAGCGATGGGTCTCCTTCAAGGACTTCCGACGATTCTCGGAAGAGCGTTTCTTCTCCATTAAGGAGCGTCGTCTCTCCATTGCTCTCTCTCTCTCTCTGTGTTTTCCTCGTACTCCACTTCTTTCGGCCTGTTAGACGATCCTTTGCGAAGTCAGGGCTCTTCCATCCTCAGGAGCCTCCCGCAGGAAGAGATCTCTCTCTTTCCCCTATTGTCTCCTCGTCCTTGTTGCCTCAGACCGCTGTTCGTCGCCAAGTAAATCTTTCTTAGGATAGAGCTAGAGAAATGAAGCCGGGATTATGCGGAAGAGAAAGTGGGAGCCAGCAGAGGCGGATTATGAGCAGCAAAAGACGCTCATAGTCACCTCTTGACCGGTGTTTGGGTCTGTGATAATCCCTCCTCTCTCCTTCTTTACCATATCCTCTTTCTACTCTTACTCCGTTTGTCGGGCTGATGAACTGAGGTCTGTATCTCCTTGTCGTTAGCCCAAAAGAGGAGGGAGAGGCCTCCAAGCTAGCGTCAAGAATTGCCGCATCGCGAACCTCCTGGCCCAGGACTGACAGGAAGGGATGACGGGGGTTAGGAAGTATAAGATGAAGAGTCGGCTGATACTCTTGTCCAAGGATAACGGTATGTAAAAGAGAAAGGAGAGCTTGAGAGATGGAGAGAACGCAGAGGCTAGCTGAACGTGAAGAGAGAGGGAGAAAGCGCGAGACAGAGAGAGAGAGAGAGAGAGATTTCGTCCTGAGGAGGAAGGACCAAAGGTTGTTGCTATGCCGTTTGTATGCTATGGCCTTCTGGCTGGCCTTCTGCCTCTGATGTTTCTCACTTCTATTCTTCTTTCTCTCTTTCTAGCTCTCTCACTCTCTCTCTCTCACTGTCTCTCTCTCTGTCTCTCACTCTCACGCTCTCTTTCTCTTCTTTGTTCTCCCTAGTCCTCCGCATCTCGTCCTTCGGCAGCCGCCCCTCTCGTTCTTTCTGATCTCTCTCTCTCTGTCTCGCTCTTTAATCTATCTCTCTGTCTCTCTCTGTCTCTCTCTGTCTCTCACTCTCACTCTCTTGCACTCACTCTGTCTCCGTGTTCATCAGAAGCTTGACACGTCCCTGCGCAATAAATAGCTTATGAATCCTTCCTCTGAAACTATCCCCAACGGGCTATGAATCACAAGGATGTGACTCTTTTGAAAGAAAGGGAGGAAATATATATATTGAAAGAATGCTGGAGATTGAGGGTGTAACGATTGAAGGCATTGGGGGGATCGATAAAGGGTAGTTCTACTACCTGTAACACAGGAAAGTTGTACTTGTACGAGTACAAGAAAGAGCTCCAGGAGGCGGACTGGGTTTCTTAACACCTCCAATCCATCTTTTGATGCTTTTGGGTCTCACTTCTCTCACAGCTCACGAGTAAAACAGCATCTGAACCTATATTGAGTTCCTGGGGGTTGCCTGACGGATATAAGTTTACAAAGGAGCTTTGGATGACAAAAGCTCAGCTACCTTCCTAAAACCTAGCATTCCAGCCGCACTAAAATTATAAAAAAAGGGTATAGGAGCAGCGGACTTCCCACCCAAACCTTCCTGTTTAGCGCCAGTACTCCTCGAGTTCTACTCCTTGAAGAACGATCGAATTAGAGCAGCAGCAGCACGGACGTGGCAGCGATGAATATTCAGCGTGGGGAGACACTGCTCGCCTGTGTTCCTCAGCATGTCTAGGAGCTGACGCCACAGCAGCTCTTGATGGAGCATCCTCAGTGCATGTAGTGAAGGTTCCTGCTACAAGAGTGGTAGCGACTAATGACAACAATAAAGGTGACTTAACAAAGAACTGCAACCAGAGAAGATACACAGCAGGCACGGCCGCCGTTTCTTCAGCAGAGAGAGCTAGAGAAAGGCAGAGGAGGAGGCACAGGTTATCAGATGAAGGCTGTGATGACGAGAACGTGAATAAGGAGCCAGAGAAGCAAAGAAAAGGCAGAGGAAAGCGTCCGCGCGTCGTTCTCACAGGCAGAACAGCAAGTGCTCAAATCGCTTTGCAGAGTACTCTTCTTTCTTAGTAGTTGATATAGGTGTAACCGCAGAATAACTAGATCATCCGGTGGCAAGGAGCGATCCCGACGACAAGACCCCAGGAAGACACAAACGTAATGGCGGCTCCGCAACGGCGACAGCAGCAACCCTCAACCAGCGACCAGTGCACCGGATAGTGGGTAAGAGGACCATGAAGGTGGTGGTGGAGGGTGCTTTTTCTCGCCCAGGAGAGTTATTGCCGTCAGCTATCTTTTAGGCGGTTGCCGTCCTGTCAAACCAGTTAAGATGATCTGGTTTCTCTTGCGAGAGATAACATACTCGTTCTTGTACCTTGTCAGCTAGCATGAGGCCCTGGGAAAGTCTAACACCGCGGTTCACCGCAATCAATGGCACGGACTTCTCGCAGTCCTTGCAACGAAGTTCAGCCGTCGAGTATACCAACGATCCCTTACCACCTTTAGTCCCTCTTGCCCACACTCTCCATGCGACCACCGTTGCCAAAGCGTTAACAGTCACCTTATGCTCTCTAAGTTCCCCGGTGGTCTATTTAAATCCTTGCCATCGCCTGATAGCCGTAGCCCAAGGAGCTGGGATGAGCCAGGCACGCTGTAGTCTTTGGCTTGATAGCGTGATTGCAGCTCATACTTCCAGTCCTGGGATCCTCCCTGCCTTTGACAGGAGTTGCGTCGCACTCTATCAGGAACTCCCTAGACACATTCGACAGTCCAACTTTTCGCGTAGACCCACATAGGCGCATAATAGGGAGAAGAGAGGTTCCCCGGAAAGTTTTCATTCCGCCTCCTCGATTATCATTCTAGCGAGGGGCTAGCCCGGCAGTCAGTCGGCTCTCTCCTGTCCGCTGCAGCTCTTCTCTCTTGTCTCCTATCTGTCTCGCGCAGCCCTTTCTCCTGTCTGTATGCTTCAGCCCGTCATTGCTGTCTGCCTCTCTGTTGTCCTCTACACAGAGAAGACGATCTCAATCACCATGAGGAACAGCAATCTTCACAACGCCTTGATGGAAAGGTCGCCGTTACCAGCTATCTCTCAAACGGATGAGGCAGATCCTTCTCGTCTGATTGGCTAAGGGGCTGGCCAATAGGAGGACTGCGGACTTTGACCAATGAATATTAGCAATATCCCCGCATTAGATGCCATGAATAAAGAATGATACTATCTTAATCCTGAATATGTTGCTTCTGTGGTTTCTTGATGCGGGGGCTCGTACAGCCTTTCTATCTGCTTCCACTCATCATCACCTCTCTCTCTCTCTCTCTCTCTC
>FLMG01001607.1:0-13643 GCA_900088475.1 Hyphochytrium catenoides
ATAAGATGGAGAAATTTCTTCCCCTCTGTCATCCAAGCTCCTGACCCGCAATATCTTCCGAGATCTGCTATCTCTACAGCTTCATAAGGAGATTAGCACCGAGAAGTGCGGTCAGTCTTGCATGCAAAAGCGGGTCTGCTGGCAAAAGAAAGGACACATAGTAGTTCGTACTTCCCGAGCATCAATAATTGTTGAGGCTCAGCTCACTGTAAGACGCTAGCCCTTCTTCGCCTTGATTTTGCTGACAATGGAAAAAGAGGAGGGAGACATCTGTGGTATAGTCATCGGGGAGAGCGAAGATTGGTTACATTCTCATGCAGAGTCGAGTCAAAACGTGCTTGACCACAAACACTCTCAGAGTGCTATAAGCAGCTGTTCTTGCCTAGCGGCGTACGAGCTGATCACTACCTATGACAGTCCTTTGATCTGGGTTGAGAGAAACATCAGTCTGGATTTGACCCTCATCCGTGGGATCTTCCAACATGCTAGACCCAAGAAGCCATCACTGAGAGCCGTCCGACCTAAACCATACCCCGCTGGTGCCTTTAGTAAGTATCTCCCCAACACACCGTCACGGGTAAGAGAATAGTAGAACTCCATGTATGACGTCGCCAAGTCGCAGTGAGAACAGTCGAAGTGCGGCTTTTAAACCCCTAACTTGAGTTGAGCATCATCATGTTCTAGCGAGAAGTGTGCGTAAGTCGTTCCCGGGAAAAACCTCTTGCCCTCTTTATATAGCCCAGCTGGGAAGGCCTGCAGCACGTGGGCCAGAGGGATATGAGCACCTTGCCAATCATACCTGGGGATAGAGCTTTTCTAAGAGGCTCAAGCCCAATTAGATGTTGATGAGAAGGCAGCTGCCATGGATGGGGCGGTATCGTCTATGAAGCAAGTGGTGCCAAGGAGGGTCCCAAGATATCTTTTCTGAAGGTATGGAGCAAGGAAGGTCTATCTACTTCAACTCTGGAGCTTTTATGAAAAAAGAATGATGAAGACATTGGTGAATAAATTGCCGCCCTTCAACTTCCTGCCTCTCGTAAGATCATCCCTTCTTACTGCTTGACAACCTTATCCTCAAAGTGAAAGATATGCCCAAGGGTGCTAGGCGCTGACAAGGTAGGAAGGAGCAGGTGCAGGGAGTTCACAGCACATAGTCCTTATCCCCACAGTTGCGGCGCAGAGCAAGAATGGATAGCTGAGGAATGCAACCTGAAGTGATGGACCGGATCAATGGCGAAGTCTTGCTTAGTTTATCCCAACTTTTGGAAAGGGAAGGAACGTGGTAGAACTCTTCTGTACCACCCTCTTGACTGCAAGGCGGACCTCGCGGCATTCGGGGCTTCGTCCGTCGACTCTGATAACTGAACGAGGGTTGGATTGAGCGAGAGCAATGCTCCGTTGCCTTTGCCTCGTCTATCCAAGCGCAACTGGATAGCAATGGCATACTATCAGAGCTTCCTCAAATCTTCATAAGAATCTCCTTAGGTCAACATGCGCAGAGTTAATGTTCCTTTGATTCCCAAGAGAAGAACAACGACGGAGACGTAGCAGACCCAAGACTCTGGAAATGTGGCGAAAGTAACTATGTTTCAGCGTAAAAATAAAAGTCGTTCTGAAGTTCTAACGGAGGGAGGGCCGTACATAAGGCAAACGGTTCTTTCATATTAAGAGGGGACATAGAGTGCAGATAGAATCAGAGGTATCGTAACAAGTGTCACGTTGAGACATGAAGGAAAATGCTCTAGCCCAACCAACGTTATGACAGTGGAAGTGCCCACAAGTACCTGCACGAAAAGAACAAGTTAAAGTTAGTAGGGGAAAAGAGGTCGCGGTAACAAAGGAACTGAGAGGAGGTCACCCTCTGGAACATGAAGCATCTCAGAAAACTTAATAACTTCAGCACGCAACCCTCAAAAGGTTGCTCAGGTTGAAGACTGAAATGTATTGATCATCAGCGATAGCTTCAAATGGCCAGCCATGGCATGCAGCTCCATACAGGCATAACAGAACAGAAGCCCCTACCCAAGCTGAACCTTCGACAAGCAGCATGCTTACCTCTAACCATCTGGTGGGAAAGTATATTTTCCAGAAGAAGTAAGCCTGACCGCTACACTAGAACTATCGATCACTTACACAGCTCCCTGGACGGAGCCTCTCATTTGATATGGCTACGTATAGGTCAGGCTATAAACGCTTAGGGATCCTCTTGAACAGCTTCACAAAGAAGATGATCAGACTGATGAGAAAGCTTCAGAAATGTGGAAGTGATGCCGTTTGAGATTCTATTCTGAAGCTCTACAATTGTAACCAATGGGTGGGCGTCATTTTCTGTGACTATTACTGTAGGAATGTCAGGTTATAAAGACCAAATCTATGATGATGAATGATACTTAGCGGATTTATAATATCATAATAAGGTAACTAGGGTTTTTACGGTAGCACTTTGTGGAAGTGTTTACCGTTCCGCCCATGTTACCCACGGGTCGGTTGGTGTTGCTGCTCTTGGTGTTTGGAGGGAGTAACTCTTCGTCTGCATCGCCTCAGATGAAGCTCAGCCCGTCCACAGTTCGGTCACAAGCCTAGGACATGGCTGTCAGCTATCTTCTCTATTGAAGCCCCATTCTTCACATCTGTAAGGCAGCGTCAACAGAGTTCTTTGAAGGGATAGGGCTTCGGACCTGCTTGGGCTAGGGAGGTATGAAGGTCAAGACCATCAGCCGTAGCGAGGTTGCACACACAAGAGATTGCAGAGGCGATGTTCTGAAGGTACAGCGCAACCTTGATCCGACGCTCCACCCCTTTGAGAGGGCAAGGGAGGTAAGGCCTTTGCGTTACTCCAAGGACCACTTAATGCGTAACTGAGAGATCTTGCTTCGTCTTTTTTTGGCTGTCGCTTGTGATCATAATGCCTGGGTCACTCTCTATGGCATATCTTGAAAATTCCATGATCCTTAGTACACAAGGGCTACAAACGCCGTCAAGCTAGATAAGGTCTTTGCCAAGCCATTCATTGGACAGTTAGATGGGCACACAGATGGCGTGTGGTCCATGGCCACAACCAAGAGAAGTTTGGTAGGCGAGAGTGTGCTGCCTGCTTCTTATCCTTATGAGAATTACCTTCGTTACTCTTCGACTGGCTTTCTCTTCTTGTTTGTCTTTAGTACTTGTTCATCACTTCTCTCTCTCTCTTTCCGTTTCGTGAAGCTTTAAAGTTCTTCAATCTCATGTTGCCCTCGATACATATTTGCATCCGCGCAGGTTGGTCTCATATCGGGAGCGTGTGACGGTGAAATTTGCATCTGGGATCTCGCTCATAAGAAGAAGGTTTGGTCCGCCATTGCGCACACTGGCTTTGTGAGAGGACTGACAGGTCAAGACCGTTTCTCACCTGGCTTTCTTTGCTTGGTCCTCAAACTCACTTTTCGTTCTACGTGTGGCTGTCGTACTCTGTCATCCGCTTTCTTACTCTTCAGTTCCCCCGAGGGACTACTCCTTTCTTTTTCTCTACTCCCCTGTACCTTTCTGGACAAGGTTTGAAGGAGGGAACACATTATCTGCACTCTAGCGGTCAGGCTAGTTTATTCAGACTCTAACTCTATTATGTCTGCACACAGTGGCTCCTGACGGGGAGACATTCTTCTCTTGCGGTGACGACAAGGTGATCAAGCAGTGGAAGATAGAAGCACTAAATCAGGCGGAAGAAGACGAAGATCCATCTCCTCTTACATCATGGGTCTCTGAGCAGACATTTACTGGTCTTGACCACCACTGGAAGGACCAGCAGTTCGCCACATCAGGGAAAGAGGTGTTGGTCTGGGATCAGCACAGGTCCGACCCTGTCCATAGGTAAGAACCATACGCATGTCATTGGGTCCCTTGTCAGCCCTATAAGTCTACCCAGCTTCTCAAGAGGTAGTAGTCCTTCTGAACTTTCCCTCGATAGTACATGTGCCGCTTTCGTGCAGGAGGGTCCCTTTCCGTTGCCGACCATCTAGCTTTCTCGCCTACTCCGTATCTCTTTCGCTCCATCTGTGTCGAGTTATGAGCAG
Source organism: Hyphochytrium catenoides (assembly GCA_900088475.1). Classification (NCBI taxonomy): domain Eukaryota; class Hyphochytriomycetes; order Hyphochytriales; family Hyphochytriaceae; genus Hyphochytrium; species Hyphochytrium catenoides. Next base: position 4,050 of record FLMG01001607.1, read on the forward strand.
TAGGAGGGTTAGGTTAGGTTTCCGAGAAAGCTGTTGCTGACTGCCACTCACCCTGTTTACTCTACTAAGGTTCTCTTGGGGAGCGGATACAATTCTCTCCGTTAAGTTCAACCCTGCGGAAGCCTGCCTCCTGGCTTCAACAGCCTCTGATCGTAACATCTGCTTGTATGATGTTCGCATGTCTCAAGCTCTACGTAAAGTTATTCTTCAGATGGTGTCCAATCAGCTGGCATGGAACCCTATGGAACCTTTCAACTTCACAGTGGTAGGCAAGAAGTGGGGATGATTGTACGAACAGGAGAAGAAAGCAATAGAAGTTAGTGCTAAGAGAAGCTATTAGTCTAAAGGAGAGACTTGGCACAGTAGGGTTTTAGTGCCAGGTGATGCAGTGATTAGCCTTAGACATACGGAGAGGAAAGCCGCTTGCGGAGACCACTTCCAGCGGCATCGGAGCCTCCTCGTTATGGATTCACTCTGAACATATCTTTCCTCTTTCTTATCTCAGGCCAACGAAGATCATTGCTTGTACACATTCGATATGAGGAACCTTGACTCTGCTCTGATGGTTCACAAGGACCACGTGTCAGCGGTGATGGACGTTTCTTACTCTCCGACTGGCAGAGAATTTGTTAGCGGCTCTTACGACCGGACTGTCAGGATCTTCAGAGTAGGCGAAGGAAAAAGCCGCGAAGTCTACCATACTAGAAGAATGCAGAGAGTCTTCTGTGCCCGTTTCACTGCGGATGCAAAGTTCGTCCTCTCCGGCAGTGACGACACTAATATCAGGATATGGAAAGCAGATGCTTCTCAGTCTCTAGGAGTTCTGGTAAGGCAAGGGTGGACTGAAACAAGGAGTGCTGTGGTATTCAGGAGGATATAGGGGAGAGGGATTGTGCCGGAGAGGTAGAGGCGGTCCAGGCCGCTTGGCACTGGTTGTTATCCATTGTTGAGCTACTTGGACATTGTTCCTGGTCGAACCGTGTCCTCTTGCTGTGTTCATGGCCGTTATTTCTCGTTTATGAGCTGTACATAACTAGATGGAAAGACTTTATAGTCATCTAACCCTTTCTTCACTATGTTTGTCCGTCAATTCAGGCACCACGAGAGAAACAGAAGCGTGACTACCAGAACAAGTTGAAGAAGCGCTTTGGACACCTTCCTGAGATAAGACGCATCGCCAACCACAGACATCTTCCGAAGAGTATATTAAAAGCTGCAAAGGCCAAGCAGGAAGAGAAAGGCCGAGAGAGGAAGAAGAATGAGAATAGAAGGAAACATAGCAAGCCTGGCTCTGTGCCTTTTATCGCAGAGCGGAAGAAGTCTGTGGTCAAAGAGTTGGAGTAGACCCGACATGGAAGGGAAGAAGACTTGTCTTTGTTTGATATTTATTAGGATGCATACTCATCTGAAAACCGGACAGCAACGCAAAGAGACCTAGGGGGAACAAGGTTTTGAAGAAGGGAATGTAAGCTCTGTGGGAGCTCCACTTAGGATAAGGAAACTGAACGGGGGCAGTTACAGCCTCAGCGTAGCCTCTGTCTCAACAGGGAAAGAGGTCTTTACGGAGAGATGACGGACAACATCCAAAAAGGCCGATTGGACAGTGCTTTTATTGTCCCTCAAGTCACCGGCTATTTATCTATGAGTTTTGAGATCCACGTCTTAATGGACTCGTACGACATAAATATCACGCCCTGACCCGGAATGACACGTCCCAATCGGGGCAGCGTACCCGCGTAGAAAGCCAAGATTCCTACAAAATTGATCAGCCCTCCATATAGCATACAGGGTCAAAAGTGAACTGAACAATGTGCGTGGTAGCAGCCATGTACTACTAAGAGTGAAGGAGGTGATAGGACGGACCCAGAATAGAAAGCCAAGGAGTTCGCCAGAAAGACGGATCGAATGTCGCAAAAGTAGAGCAGTAGTAGCAAAAGTAGTACTACATTGAGGTAAGAAGAGGGCAGTGGGGCGTCGTTACTTAGTGGGGCAAGAGGTAAAAGCAATGCAATAGAGAGAGACAAGGAATGCTCACCCTCATGTCGTGCAATTCTGACGAAGCAGTCCCAGGAGCTTCGATATTTGTGTGCCTCCAGACCTTGCATCCTTGTCTTCACAACGTCCATCGGATTGTTGCACATTACACTGAACGTGCCTGCACTAACACCTCCTAAGAAGTTCACCAGAGCCATCTGGCTCTGAGACGCCTGGGAATAGTCCTTTAAAAGGTGTGTTGACTCTAGGAAAGGGCCGATACGCTTCTTATACTCAGAGAACCTGCCACGAGCTCGTGAGGAAGGTGCTTCCCATCAATGAATTTGGCAACGGTTGCTCTCGGAACATGACGCAGCTAAGGGTGGCCATAGCAAGCAGCAAAGCAAGCGAATACTAGAAGACAGGGCACAAGGTTGAAGGAATATACATTGGAGAAAAGACAGCTCCGAGCGCGCTAGAGACAAATTATCAACCATAGAGAATCTAGGGCAGTTAATCTCACGTGCATCGTTGGAGATATGGGTAAGAGGCACACTCACCACATGAATCGGAGGCCATGATTACTAGACTGCTCAAAGAACAACAAGGAATGCAGTCAGGAACGGCTGTTCCTCTATCTCTCCCCTGGTCTGTCGGTACGCACAGCTTGAAGTCTCGTCCCGCACCTCTTGGTACTATGGTCTCCCATAATGTTCCTCAATCTCTATCCTCTCTTGTTGCTATCCTATCTATTTTAGCAGGTGCCAAGCTCCTCCTTCGATACATACCTGCTTGAGGACGGTAGGCACTACGCCCTTGTATAGGCCTCCTATCCCTTCTGTATGCACAATCTTCTGCACACCCTTGACAAGCCCCATATTCCCGTCAATAAGTTTAGTCTTGATTGTCTCCATCGGAGTGACGCATGCCACGGCCTCTAAGGCACCAGCGATCATCCCAGCAGATAGTGAGCGCAAGGGAGACAGAGTCCCATCCTTAGGGGTTAGCGCTGTCTTGACGAGATCGTACGCTCCGAACCGAATGCCCGCTTTTGGTATGGAGAAGAGGAGCACAGGAGACAGTCCTCGATAAAGAGAAAGAAAACCCTGTCATGGAAAGGCATCAGAAGCACATTAGGCCTATAGCACTCTTGACTAGAGTCAAAGATGGGATATGTCTCAGGGACTGCAAACGGAGGGAAGAATGACGCACCTCCGTCAATTAAGATGAGAAGCGAAAGAAAGAGAGCAGATAGTCTCTGGCTGTCAGTGACAGTAAGAGGAGGTAAAGGACCAATGACGTGTAGAAGAGAAATCATAGTTAGAAAAGAGAAGAACAGAGATAAAGCGGCTCCAAGTCAGAGGATCAGGGCCTAGAGGACATTAAGGGGAACAGGGCAAAGAGTGCACTCTGCCAGGGTTACGAAGAGCATACTCGCCCAGGAGAGCCTTCCAGGGCATTAGACACTTAGGGGCCCACTGAGGGTGACGTTAGAAGACGGAGAGAAGGCAGAGTTCAGACCTGATTCTTGGTGTGCCACACTAATCCACCTATCATCCCATTGTACCTAACAGGGGGCGCCACTCCACCCGCAGTCACCACTTGCTGCGAGGCACAGCATCACAGAGATGTCGGAGGTCAGCAGGGGCTACTGAGGCTTAAGGCGAAAAGAGCCAGACCCAGAGAAAAGTCAAGGATAGAGAGCTATGGCAGGGCAGGCGTGCGGGAATGGACAATGAGAGCTCCTAGCCTTACCGCTCTGGATTGTAGCTGAAGCTGAGTCTTGATGAACTCCATCGGCCAGGTGACAGTGGCCTCTATAGCTCCGGCCACACATCCTGCCAGCACAGGCACAGCAGGATGAGGCTTTCTGACCCCGCTCTCTGCTCCCCCGCCTCCTGCTCCGGCCGGCATCGTTGCTCTGGCGAGAACTCCTTGATGTGATGATCTGCCTCCCCGAGAGAAGACGACGGTTGCTTCCAGAATGCTGAGCGGAAGCACGACGGACTCGACTCTCTCTCGCTGCCCTGCCCGTCGCGAAGGCTCCTTGACTCACTGATGTCCACTAGTGCTCCGTCAGCTGGTAGTCTCCCGGTGAAGCACCAAGCAAAGAGATGAAAGCAGAGCATACCAGATAGACATGTCTCTTCCTCTTCCAGTTCCAGGCTCAACACTCGATACACATTCTGGCCTTTCCCTTTCAGTCTCACTCGCTCTCTCTCTCTCTCTCTCTCTTTGCTTCTCTCTTTGCTTCTCTCTTTCTTTCTCTCTCTGTCTTTCTCTCTCTTTCTTGCTCTCTCTCTCTTTCTCTCTCTCTCTGTCTCCCATTCTCATCTCTCCCTATCTCTCTAGCTCTTGTCTCTCTCATCTGTGTTACTCTTCCTCACACCACCTGAAGATGATGGCATGACCCTCACATATTCCGCCATTGGTGGCCTTTTGCAGTACTCAACCCCAGCCTTTTCCTTATCCTTCGCCAGTTCAACAATAGTAGGCTTTGTATCGGTGCTTTTGGGTAGCCAAAGTTAGTAATAAAGCCTTACCGAATGAGCCTTATTCCTATTGCAGGTTGTCCTATCACGGATATCACAAAGTGCGTTAGCCACGACGACCGGTTTGATACAGTTCTCCTCCAGGAACTTCAACTTCCCTTTTGTTTGTCTCTCTGTTTGCTTTTTCTCTCTCTCTCTCTCTCTCTCTCTCTCTCTCTCTTTCTACACTCACTCTTACTCTCCCACTCTCACTGTCTCTCTCTCTCTCGCTCGCGCGCGCGCGCTCTCTCTCTCATTATCTCTCTCTTCACACCAAAGCATGCTTAGTAAAACTAGTGAGCCATCGCCATCGCTGTGTCCACATCCGAGGTTCAGCTAGAATCTGCATCCTAGTTCCTTGTAAAGAGGAGGCCCAACGCAAGGCCTTATGTCTTGCATGTAGACACTTTATTAACAGCAAACTTCTTGTTCCTGTACAATGGGCACAGTGGACATGAAGGCAGAGTGGCTAGTACTAGCGCTAAGCAAAGTATAGCGCTGCTCTGGGTAGACGGTGCTGGGCACTGAGAGCTTCGTACGTCTCTTCTCGTCTATCGCGCTGATACTCACGGCATGAGCAGGATGAGTGAGCGTTTGACCTTTGCTTCTAGAGAGGCCTCTGGGGTTTGCCATAGCAGTTAGCTCACAGTGCAGTTAACAGTGGAGTTCTCTTCTCCTTCCGCTTGTGAAGCAACTGGCAAGGGAGACTCACGCGCTGAGGAGGACGGGGGAGGAGGAAGAAGAGACGGTGGTTCTAGGGGTAACCGCATCCCTTCTAGCCCTCTTACCACGGAGGACTGTGAAGTCAAAGGGGAGATGGAGTTGTGAGAGCTCTGAGAGTGATCAGCTGGTTTTGATGGACTACTCCAATCGCCTGATGAACCTTGGTGAGGGCTGCTGGGTTGCCTCTGAGGAGAGAGAAACTCTTGACCTTCCTTCCAGAGCTCTTGCGAGTTTGTTGCCACGGAAGGGTCAAGCCTGCCACTGGGGACATCACGGGAGTTAACTGCGAGAAGATTTCTTCTACCGCTTCCATCGCGAACAGGAGAAGCGAGTGCATTCAGATGTTGTCCTGAGGTCTGAGGCTGCTTGTAAGGGGACCGAGGAGGGCGCCGACTTGTTGACGGAGATGGAGGTACCGCTTGAGGCGCGGGGAATCGACTTCCTGCTGCCTTAGTCTCTGACTGAAGCAGATGACTTCGGTCGAGACGGAAGAACCTAGAAATATCTTGGCAAACAGCTTCAAAGCTCTGATAAGTGCGGACAGCGCCTCTCATCCACTTGGCCAGCATATTTTGATTGTCCAACTGCTCAAAGCGACTGTCTAGCAACACAATGGTCCCATAGTCGCCTTTGTGCCTAAGACACCGTCCAATCGCCTGATTGAGTGCCCGGAACGCCTGGAGAGCGTACCAATGGTCACCGCTGACCAGCAACCCCCTCCGGTCCTGCTTGTTACCTGTGCCCTGAGCTCGCCGGACGTCATTATACTTCCGCTTCTTCTGCACTTTGGCGTCCACAAAGTTCGGATACGGGATTCCGACACATATGACACCGCGCTGCAAAACAAAGTCAAAATTTTGGTGCGCGAAGGAGAACCCTTAGCTGACAGGAAGAGGTAAGGAGAGGACGAGGAATAAGGCAAGGAAGCAGGCCGGCATAGAGAGGATAAGCCTATCTGTTTGCATTGCCCGGGACCAAAAGCGGGAAGTGCGAGACTATGGATAGCTGACGCGGCTCTGTGGTAACAGCGAAAGCGAATGGATGCCTGCCGGTCCCATCCCAGAAGAAGGAACAGGAAGCCGAAAGACCAGAGATAGATACGGCAAAGAGAACACCAGCACACGGGAAAGACGCTGAGGGCTAAGGAATGTGAAAGGGAGAGTCTCAGCTTCCGCCTACCGCAAAGTCGTCGTTAAAACTGATACCCTCAGAGACTCGTCCTCGGTACACTGCAAAGAGAACACCTCCTTTAGGACGCTTGGAGGCCTGTAAGTAGCGCTCCTTCAACAGCTCGAACCGGTCACCGCCCTCTGGAAAAGAGGTAACAATAGATTAGAGACGGAGAAGGCAAAGATTCAGAGCAGCGGATTAGCCAAGAAGAGTGTTAGGATGTCCTGACAGACCGAGGGACAGGCAAGAGGGTTGCCTTATAGATCTAGAGGAAGAGAAAGTGGAAGTAAAGGGACAGTGCAAGCCCAACCTGACTTCAGCTCAGCCAGCACCTCATCTTTCATCTCTCGAAGCTTCAATAACAACCCTGTTTCCGTCCATCGCGCTAAGGGCCACAAGTAAGCATGTGATAATCACAAGGGAAGAGCCATGATAATAAATGAACGACAGGTCAGTAAGAGGCAGGAAGATTGGTCTGGAAGGAGCCAGTAAGATGAGGGTTGCCGTACTGAAGAGCTTGGCTAGCAGATCATAGGAGGGGAGGAAGACTAGAACATTCTTCGGAATAACCCTCAGCAGGTCTATGAGACACTCTCCGAGCTCATCCTGATATCGTAAAGTCTGCACAACCCCGTGCACCCCTAGCCATTTAGCAGACAGCCAAATCAGTACAGGGGCACATAAGGGCGAGGAAATATGTTACAAAGGTGACAAGAAGATAGAAGCGGCAGCCTATAGGGCGTGTAAGGTGAGAGCATCCAACAGATGACTAATTGTGACAGTAGCCCGTCAAGAACTGGACCCAGGGAGCCGGGAGAAGCCAAGCACCAGGAAGGGATTGGTACGAACCTTTCATAACAAGGTTGTTCCTGGCAGAAACGACAGGGATCAGGAGCTGGCTAGGTAGATCCACTACGTGGCGTCCCTCCAAGCGGTTCTCAGGCGGAGTTCTGATACAGAAGTTCTCGCCCAGCTCGGAGACGAAGGACTCCATCGGCTAAGGTTAGGAAAGTGGCATTTTGTCAAAGGAAGAGAGAAGGAGAATTGTGAGTCTCCAAGCAAGCTAAAGGATGCCACTGAGACGGAAACTGAAGGACACGGATACGGACTATAAAGTGAAAGCTCCTCTTTGACAGGAAAAGAGCACAAGCCGCCCATACCGCAAGCGTTCCGCTAGCCAGGATAATAGACATCGCTTGTTGGGAGAGTTGTCCGAAGGTCACCGCGGAGTTCATTAACCACAAGGAGAGGACCGAAGTCCACCTCTTTCGAAGCTGCCAAAGAACAAAGAGGTCATTGGCGAAAGAATGAGTGCGGGGAGATGCACGAAGAAGAAACGCGAATGATGGTAATAACAGATAATCAAGGATGAATTTTCTTGCTTACGTCCTGCTCGTCTTCTTTGACCTTGACGTTAGGAGTTGCCTTTTTATTATAAAAGAGGCATTAGCAGATGGTTTACACGCTGCTTTCTCTTCCAGTGATCGCCTTTCTGGTGCGCCTCTGTTCGCAGCTCCGTCTCTGCCGCCGTCCTACTGCCGTTTCCCAGTAAAAGTCGCACACCCAATCTCTCTCTTCTTTACTATGCTACCTCATCTGTCAAGGCGCGGACGGTGAACCTTCTTACCTTGATGTAAACCACATAGTCCGAGGTGTTGTTCACTAGAAAGCAGAGAGCGACGAGGACCTGGTGGCGTTCAAGGTTAGATGATGATGAGAGTGGAAAGCCACTTTGAGGCCCCACTGGGTGGTAGCTTAAGGTAGCTTAGGCTGCCTTTTTAAGGTTCACAGCGTCGCTCATTTCATGTCTCTTCTAGGTTTCTCTGCCAAGACCTTAATCTGACCCTCCCTACCCTTTGTCAGCTGTACTGACCGCATATAGTGACAACAGCGTTGCAACATGAAGACGAAGGTCAAAATAGTATAGGACAAAGAGAAAGATTGGAGCAATTGAACTGAGGGGACAAATCGACACAAAAAACCGGTGGCATGGCTATGAAAGCAGTCCCAACGCACTACAATCTCAGAGAACTTGAGGTGGCAATCCATGGGTTGGTCTCACCTTCTCGACAGCATCCACTTGCGAACCCAGTTTGTCGAGAAGCCCTGCCTCTTGCATGTACTTTGTGATGGTAGAGAGCCCGTTCCTGGCCTCAAGAACTGCCTTCATTTCGAGCTGCATCTCTAGTAGGAAGCCGTCCACTTGGTTGAAAGGCTGATACTGCGCCGCTGCCTGCCTTTGGAGAAAACCACTCCACTCTCGCAGGATCACTTCTCGACTGCTGTAAGTCATACAGACCGGGCAAAGAATGAAGAAAGAGGGAAGGGAATGGAAGAAGTAAGGGAGAGAAGTCAGACTGTGGACGTCGCGCACGGTTGAGCTGTTAATGAAGAACATACTTCCCGTTCGATCTCGTCTTGTTGGCATCGAAGTTCCGTAAGAAACTCTCTTTCTCGTGTTGCATCAGATTTACCATGCCCGCCAGGACCATCTTGCATTTAAATGCTGATGAAAGACAATGGTGAGGATAAGTGCTCCAGATGACGGGTTCTATAATGGCTAGAAGACTGCCATAACCGGAGTGGCTGGACATAGGAAAGGACAGCGGAGGTACAAGGGACTGAAGTTGCAGCCACCCGAGCTCAATAATCTCAGCAAGATGCGTCGGATGAAGGCTCGCCCTACCGGCTTCGTTAGCTTCAGCAAACAGTCGGGACCGCTCTTCGCTGGCACTGAAGTTTGAGAAGAAAAAAAGTAGCTCCAGCACCAGCGTTAGGTCTAGGTCAAGAGACCCGCCCTCTCTGCAAAAACATTGTAGGTTACTAGTTAGCCAGTGCGGGATACTATGGAGAGGAGGATAAGGAGAAGGCGGACGCTTACTTCAGTGAACGTGAGAGAAAGCTAGTACTAAGAGCAGGATTCGCCTTTCCTTCCTAAAGAAAAGTTGTCATTTACCTACAAACATCTTCAACGTTGTGCGCTTCATCAATCTAGGGGGAGAAGCAGAACAGCAGCGATTCAGGGGCACTACAAGGGGAGAGAGAGGCTTTCCGCTCTACATCGTACCACAATTACGCTGTCTCTCAGCTCCAGCTTCTTCGCCTTGCGGATGATGGGGTCGATGATGTAGTTATAAGGACAAATGATGACCTAACAGACCCGCCGCAGACCAAGAAAGTGAGCGAGGCCGTCAAA